>CM030179.1:17807826-17830326 GCA_017639675.1 Aplochiton taeniatus
GGGTGTGGGTGTGGGTGTGGGTGTGGGTGTGGGTGGGTGTGGGTGTGTGTGTGTGTGTGTGTGTGTGTGTGGGTGGTGGGGGTGTATTTTAGCGTGACACAGTGGACTAACTCTATATAGGTTAGCGAGCGTGGAAGCCAGCGCTCTGAGGACGCTGCTAGAGAAAAAGTGTGCCTTCAAGTGGGTCAGCTATTTGGAAGACCGCTGCCACTCAAAGAGGTCGCCCACGTACTCTCCTTTTCTGGAGCATCGCTTTCCCTCTTTCCTCTTTCCTCCTTCCTCCCTCCACTTTCCTCCCTCCTCCCTTTTCCTTCCTCCTTCCTCCCTCCTCCCTCCTCCTTCGCACTTGTTTCTCCCCTCCTTCCCTCTAGGAGGGAGGAGACCTCCAGGCCGGCATCCCACTTCCCTTCTCTCCTCTCTGGCCGGTCTCCATTGGTGACGCACCCAGCTCATGGTGACCCCCCCGGGGACTAGCCCCTCTGCCAGGCCGTCTTGTCCCCCGCCCCCGGACACTGGGCTGGGCACGACCTCTGACCTCCACCGTCTCCTTTACTTTCCTTCCATCTCAAAGTACATGGGAGTTAGGTCCTGATGCTCTCCTCTCGTGTGCGTGTGTCTGTGTGCGTGTGCGTGCGTGGGTGTGTGTGCACACTTTACAAAGTGCAGGGATTGAATCAGTGAACTAATAAATGAGAGAGAGAGAGAGAGAGAGAGAGAGAGAGAGAGAGAGAGAGAGAGAGAGAGAGAGAGAGACACAGAGAAACACAGACAGAGAGAGAGAGAGAGAGAGAGAGAGACACAGAGAAACACAGACAGAGAGAGAGAGAGAGACAGAGAGAGAGACACACACAGACACACAGAGAGAGAGAGAGCCCTCCAGATGGATGAGGGTGCGTTTACTTTATGTCCTGTGGAGAGACTTTTAAGAGCTGAAGGTGCAGGCCGTTTTAAACTTTGGAATCGATTGAGAGGGCTTTCTTTCAGCAAGCCAATTTCATGCGCATTCTTAAGAGGGACGTTTTATGGGCAAATCAAAGGCGGCTGATCTTCAGTTCAATCTTCTCTCTCTCTTTCAATCTCTTTTTCCCTTCGCCCTCTGTCTCTCTGAATCCATGTATTCCTGGCCTCTCTCTTGTCTCTCCTTTTCTCTCTCTCTTCCTTGCTCTTTTTGTCACTATTTTTGTTGCACTTTAAAAGCCTTAGGAGAGGCAGATACAACCTGGGCACCATTTACCTGACAGACACTGAAATTAAACGTAGAAACCCTTAGACACAGCATGGTAGTCCTCTTCCTGTTCAATAGAAATCCTACCCAAACGGGTTCATCGGTGTCCCTTTCTCTCTCTCTCTCTCTCTCTCTCTCTCTCTCCCTCTCTCCCTCTCTCTCTCTCTCTCTCTCTCTCTCTCTCTCTTTCTGTTCCCTGACTGTATGCCTGTTTGTCCCTAACTAAGATCGACTTTCATTTCTAAAAGTCATAAACAGACAGGTTTAATTTTACAATAGCAATAGGGATATAACCACCTCATTGTGAGGTGTGTGTGTGTACTCCTCAGTGTGGAATGTGTTTAATAATGCTGTGCCAGTGTGTGTCTGTGTGTGTCAGTGGGAGACCTGCCTCCCACCTGCAGGCAAACACTCTCAAACACACACACACACTTGCATATTCGGTGCCACAAAAAATCAAAACACACACCCACCCTGGATAGGTCTGTGCTCCAGACACCTGTCAAAGCAAGCCGTGTGTGTGTTCCAATGCAAAAGTACAAAGACTCCCTGCAGAGTGGGCTGAACACCCTCCAACCTTTTCATCACTGCCAAACACCCTTGACCCATCTTTAAAGCCACCCTCTGATGTGTCTGGACTGTCTGGACTGGTGTGTGTGTGTATGCCGATGTTTGTGTGTGTTTGTGTGTTTGTGGGGCTGAATACACAATAGTCATTTCCACTCCAATATCCAGCAGGAATCCTCCCTGCCGTTTTCAGTTATGGTTGTGTGTGTGTGTGTGTGTGTGTGTGTGTGTGTGTGTGTGTGTGTGTGTGTGTGTGTGTGTGTGTGTGTGTGTGTGTGTGTGTGTGTGTGTGTGTGTGTTGTGGTCCTTTTATGTTCCACCACTGTCACTCCTGCCTGTCTGCATGCTGCTTCCATATCTCATCTTTGCCGACCCCATTTCCGATACAACCAACTATTAAGCTGCCATCCGAATTTAGGAGAAAAACCTCTTTCCAGCTCCCTCACTAATCTATCCTCCCAGTAGGGGAGAGATTCCAGGATGGAGGGATGACGAAATGGGATAGAGGAATGGAGGAGGGCTAAAGAACACACCAGGGGTACTCACTAAAAGCAGCCTTCTGCTGTGAGCTCCTTCAGCACCCTTTCTCTCGCACTTTTTCACCGTGGAAATGTTTCGCTTTCCGCTCTTTGCCATTCCCTCTTTCTGTCGTCATAGTTTCTCATTCTTGCTCTCTCTTTCGTTACTGGTCCATCTCATCCGGGCTACAGTCTCTTTTCCTGAGAGCCCCTTGGAGCAAGGTGTGTGTGTGTGTGTGTGTGTGTGTGTGTGTGTGTGTGTGTGTGTGTGTGTGTGTGTGTGTGTGTGCGTGCGCGCGCGCGCGTGCGTGCGTGCGTGCGTGCGTGCGTGCACATCCGCGCACGCATACACGTGCGCGTGTGTTTGCACGATTATGTATGGGTCATGAAGGCGTGTTGTTCCATGATATACATGTTAAGCCCGGTACATACCGTACACAAACACAAGGTGTCCATCTTGACCATGAACGTGTTTGTCCCAATCTGAGAACACAGGTGGAAGGCCCGTTTGGCCACGCTGCCCTTCAGTTTGGAACTCAAGAATGCAGTCAATACTTGGCCTTGCAGCTAGGGGGCAAACAATCTGGCTGCTCATACACATCTCATTAAAGCCCACTGCTTTCTTTGGTTTGAAGGCGTCGTTTTGAATGTGATGTGCACTGGCAACTATGAAGGCCCATCTTGTCTGGGTTGTAGGGGAATCAATAAAAAAAACAACACATAACGTTTCCCCCGTTTATAGAACAGATTTGATTGTTTCTATGTGTGCTGTGTTTGAATTAGTTTGAACTATTCAAAGTTATCTTTTGGATTTGAACAGAAGCATATTCCACAACGGCTTCTCTTGTTCAATTCACAGGACAAACGTGTCACTTCCTCTTTTGGACTGTCGTCTGTAATAAAACCGCCAACATAATGAACTCTTCATTGGCCAACTTAATAAACTCTTCATGGAAGACAAGGATGTGATCCCTGTCTAGAGTTAAACTGCTGTCTCTGTTGTCCGCTGGCTAATGGCTGCGGGTGTAAAAAAAACAACATCCAATTCGGATGCTCAGACAGAAGTCAGAGATCGATGCCCTTGTTATGGTTATCACTACCTGGTGGAGGTAGAGTGAATATGACTGACAGGCAAAGTGCCAGAGCACCCAGGCCTGAACACAACGCCAGGCAGTGCAAAGTACTTGTGTAGGATATAAAACAAAACGATCCAATTTGATCTGTGTGAAGACCTACGATGAAAAGTCAGCCATGTTTTGAACACACTTCTCCAGTCCAATCCCGTTTTTTAAAAAGGTCTTTTTAGTGTTCAGACACAGTTTCCAGGGTAAGTGGGAGGTAATTATATCTGTTCCTGGCCAGCTCTAGTCTCTCAGAGCAACTGCTCAGAATCCTCTCCAAAATGTGTGGAAGCCTGAGCCCCAGTTTCCAGAGGGAGGACCATGGTCGTCCATATTGATGAGGACGTGGGGGG
The DNA here is from genome assembly GCA_017639675.1 of Aplochiton taeniatus. Taxonomy (NCBI): domain Eukaryota; kingdom Metazoa; phylum Chordata; class Actinopteri; order Galaxiiformes; family Galaxiidae; genus Aplochiton; species Aplochiton taeniatus. The sequence continues at coordinate 17,811,611 of CM030179.1, forward strand.
GGGGGGGGGGGGGGATTCCTCTGCCCAGCACCTCGTCAGATCAGATGAAGCCGGTCATCTGGGGATCCTCTCTGGGTCTCTGGGCAGCGTAACACGGCTCCCTGGCCTTCAATAACCTCCAATGGAGGCCTGCTCTCCTCCTTGTCCTTCAATGACCTCTAATGGAGACCTGCTCTCCTCCTTGTCCTTCAGTGACCTCTAATGGAGGCCTGCTCTCCTCCCTGTCCTTCAATGACCTCTAATGGAGGCCTGCTCTGCTCCCTGTGAGCGAAACTAGGTCAGCCTCCACTGCTCTCAGCCTCCATTAAGTTATGCTGCTGCCCAGGGAGGGAGGCTTCTTCATCTGCTCTCTCACTCACCTCCTTCTCCTTATCCTGTTCTCCCTTAGTGACGGGTTCCTCCTCTCATCCCCTCCCCTCATCCCCTCCTCTCATCTCCTCCTCCTCTGTCTCTGGTATGTTCCTCCTCTCTCCTCCTCCTCTGTCTCTGGTATGTTCCTCCTCTCTCCTCCTCTGTCTCTGGTATGTTTCTCCTCTCTCCTCCTCCTCTGTCTCTGGTATGTTCCTCCTCTCTTCTCCTCTTCTGTCTGGTATGTTCCTCCTCTCATCTCCTCCTCCTCTGTCTCTGGTATGTTCCACTACCCCCGCCTCATCCCCATTTTGACCAGCAATTGTTCATCTAACTGACTAAATGACTAGCTCAATCCAGCTCAGTTTAAACAGCAGCACTGGTAGGTCTGCACTACCATAACCATAATTTATACATCAACTTATGCTGCTAACCTAACTTATACATACTACAAACAAACTTACAGTAACATATGCTGCTACCCCTAGCAATACATTGTAGACTATACATTTCTGCATATAAATTTTATTGGCCATCTTTTAGCTTTAGTATATATGTCTTATCTGTGTTTTGAATGTGCACTTTATATGTTTACCGCAAGAGTGTGGGAAACGTCTTTTCGATTCCTTTGTATGTCTCGACATGTGAAGAAATTGACAATAAAGCTACTTTGAATGGAAGGGTGGAGGGGATAGGGGAAAAAGTAGATGGAATTAATTACATTCCTCCTCTCTTCTCCTCCTCCTCTGTCTCTGGTATGTTCCTCCTCTCTCCTCCTCTGTCTCTGGTATGTTCCTCCTCTCTCCTCCTCTCTCTGGTATGTTCCTCCTCTCTCCTCCTCTGTCTCTGGTATGTTCCTCCTCTCATCTCCTCCTCTGTCTCTGGTATGTTCCTCCTCTCTCCTCCTCTGTCTCTGGTATGTTCCTCCTCTCATCTCCTCCTCTGTCTCTGGTATGTTCCTCCTCTCATCTCCTCCTCTGTCTCTGGTATGTTCCTCCTCTCATCTCCTCCTCTGTCTCTGGTATGTTCCTCCTCTCTCCTCCTCTGTCTCTGGTATGTTCCTCCTCTCTCCTCCTCTGTCTCTGGTATGTTCCTCCTCTCATCTCCTCCTCTGTCTCTGGTATGTTCCTCCTCTCATCTCTTTTCCTCTGTCTCTGTCTCTGTTTCTTCTTCTTCAGGTCTGCCTGCTGGCCTTTCCCTCCACTGCATTTCTCTTTCTTACTGTCCTCCTCCTGTCTCTATCCAAAGTCATCAACTTCCTCTGTCCTCTTTTTTATCTCAATGTCATCCCCCTATTTTCTATTTATTTTCTCTCTCTCTCTCTCTCTCTCTCTCTCTCTAGCTCTTAACCTCCACTGTTCTTTCCTCCTCTGTCCTCTCCCCTTATTTTAATAAGCATCATGTTCAGCAGCTGCCTCCTCTCTCCTCTCCTCTCCACATTTCCCCTCTGTCTCTCATCCCCTCTTCATCATAACCTGAGCCTCTTCTCACTTCCATCGTCCACTCACTCTGATCCTCCTGGCCTCTGGAGTTGACGTGTAAGTTCTGCTTTATAAAACGTCTTCATGTCCTTCTAGGGAACACCTGTCACCTCTTCCTTATTTCAAACCACAGTCTCCCATGGTCTTGTTTAGCTGTCCACACAGGATTGAGGGACTTCTCCGCTGTTTCTACAGCTCTGAACGATATCTCTAGCTGTGTGGATCTCCTGGAATAAACCTGACTCATTAGATTAGCTGTTAGGCTTAATATAATGCCAGCCAGTACTCTCTGTCTGGTTGCCGGTGTATTTGTGTCCTGCCAGCTGTCCGTCATGGCTCTGTGAGGGATGTTGTTTAGGCGTGGGTGTCAACAAGCATCTGTGTGTCTCCCTCCATGAGAGCACTGAGCAGGCTGATGGTGGATTTAGAGCTGTGCTAACCGTGACCGTGCACTTTGACCTTCCCTTCCCCTACCGGGTCCCAGGGCTGCTGGGGCAGTGGCCTCCTGGGGCAGACCTGGGGTTACCGGGGGGGGGGGGGGGGGTCCATGGGAGCCTGGGACTGTTGGCTGGCAGCTGGCGTCATGGCCATCCCCAGCCTGCCTAACACTGACTTCAGAAATAGACTAATTAACATAAAGCACTTCCCTGGTGGCCGGGATGGGAACACACACACACACACACACACACACACACACACACACACACGTACCAACATGTCTTCTGTTTCCAGGGCAGAGCTTGCGGGAGTGCGGCTTTATCGACACGCAAGCAGCTGAGTGAGTGTCTCTAACTGATACCGTGTAATGAGCCTGGACGTTTGTGGTGCTACTGGTCTGTCCTGTCACTCACTAGCAGAACAGGCTGCATTCCAACTCTCTGGAGACCTGCTTTCCATCCAAAGACCTTTCCTACATGTCCCAGCAGGGCTTCAAGCTAAGGAAGGATTCAGGGGGAAAGCAGGTTTTGAGACTGTCTGAACGCAGCCATGGGGGTTCTCCATGCAAAGTCTTAGGGACCATCTCTTTGACCTGAAGGATGTTCTTTTACGTATGTTTTGGATAGAGATGAACATCTACGTTGGGTTCACTCCAACTTGACATCATTGTAGAAATCATCTTAAAGCCAAACGTAATTCATTAGGCTTCATTTCATCTTCTTCATTCTAGAAATTGAGTAAGTGTCCTTCCCTCAGCCTCTATTGGCCTACAGCTCGCTTTAATGAGAGGCTATAGGGGCCAGCCCTTTGAGTAGACCTGGAGAAACCCAAGACAATGTGTTGAGAACCTCCTAAACAAACCAGAAGAATGTCACCTTGCCCTGTCCTGTGTAACAAACCCAACCCACCTAATCCCACCTGACTTGGTGTTGCGTCCCCACTTGTTTCAAATATTTGACACACTTGTGTAGGTGAATCAAGCGTACCTTTTGGCGATATTTGAAACTCTTTTGTGGGTGTTCTTTCTCCACCTGGCTACCTACCTGCACTTATATGTACTGACGCATGGTTGTGATTCGGAGCACTTTCTCAAAGGACCCCTCGCTCTCTTTTTGTGACCCCAGCTGTCACTGGCGTCTGGAACGTCCTCTTGACCCCTGACCCCTAGCCTGACAGACTTGACCTTTCCCTGCTCAGCCTCCTGCCTGTTGGCCTGTGTAGGTTCAAATCCTGTAACCTTTCCCTGACGCGGTGGGTCCCAAGGGCCGCACCTCCGATCTCACACACACACACACACACACACACACACACACACACACACACACACACACACACACACTAACATAAGCACGAACACACCCACTACCAATACTAATAGTGCCCTTTCCTTAGTGATGTGTGTTGTGTTGTCGTTCTGCATGGTAGCTGTTAAAATATGACTTTATTGTAATGTTGATAAGATAACTGCTCATGTTGGTTGCTTTGATTTCTGTGAAAACAGTGCCTTCAAAATGTCTTACCATTTAGCCGTCCGCTCACTGATTTGAGATGGTGGTTGAAGTCCAGAGGGGTGTGGATGGGTTAAACACAGAGAAATAAAGCTGTCTGTGGGGCTACTACTGCTACACATAGAACAAAGTTATTTTCCCCAGGTCCTGATGGGTTAGGGTTAGGGTTTGTCAGACTGTCTGTGTATCTGCCGTGCCTTCAGGCTACTACCACTGCTACACACAGAACAAAGGGCTTTTTCCCAGGTCCTGATGGGTTGGGTGTTGTCTCTGCCATTTTGGGGGGTTCTATAAGTTCCCTTTGATCCTTCATTTGGTGTTTCCCCGACCAACATCTGGCACAGCCCCTGAGCCTTTTCTTTAGGTGGCCTGTTCTCCCGTCGAGCCACGTTAGAGCTCATAAAGGATTCAGGGGAAACGCTGATGATGTGTGTATGTGTCAACGTGTTCGCTTACCGTAGCTCATTACTGGGCTTCCTCTAGTATATGTGCCAGTGTCTAGATAATAACATAATAGCTTGGATGTTCTAGATGGTCTAAATACTAAATACTTCAGAACACATACCAGAGTGCCTCGGTTCATCATTTAAAATCTCTGTGAGCCGAACTGTACCAGATTACAGTCAGACAGGTGTCCTAAGCACGCCCGCACACGCACACACACACACACACACACACACACACTGACAAGGCGGCCTGCCCCAGGAAGAGCTGCTGGCCCCACAATCCTCTCTGCTCCCTGGTGTCCACTTTCTGCTCTTGGAGCGTCCCTCGCAGGTGATCAGCTCCCTCACAGGCAGAGAGGGTAGGGGGGGAGAAGAGAGAGACAGAGGGGGAGGGTGTGTGTGGAGGGGGTGGGTGTCACACAGGCAGACAGAGAGATGCTAACTGCTTGAAAGGAGGATTCACACTGGGAGCTGGGATGAAAGAGAAGGGTGGCCGTGCAGAAGAGGGAGGGAGGGAGAGAGGGAGGGAGAGGGAGGGAGGGAGGGAGAGAGGGAGAGAGGGAGGGAGGGAGGGAGGGAGAGAGGGGGAGAGGGAGGGAGAGGGAGGGAGGGAGAGGGAGGGAGAGGGAGGGAGAGGGAGGGAGAGGGAGGGAGAGGGAGAGGGAGAGGGAGAGAGAGGGAGCGAGAGAGAGAGAGAGAGAGAGAGAGAGAGAGAGAGAGAGAGAGAGAGAGAGAGAGAGAGAGAGAGAGAGAGAGAGAGGGGGAGAGGGAGCCAGGGAAGGAGCCGGCCCTGGAGATGGGGGAAGAGGGTAGTGGGAGGCTCGTTAAAAAAGGAGGAAAAGGAGAGGGGGGGCCTATTTGTTCTGTTCATTTATTGAGAACGCCTGCAGGATGAACCTGCTCCCCGAGCAGGGCCCTCTCTCCTCCTCTCCTCTCTCCACCTCTCCCTCGACCGGCGCCCGTCTCCTGTGAGGAGCATGCAGCCAGGGCTAATGGACGCCAGCAGGTCAGATGGAGGCTTTGTAGACAGGCTGATACATCCTACTGTATGCCATGCCATCAGAGAGCTCCGCTTTATGAAAGAGCACTTCACGTCCCAGCAGGGGGGACCCTAGGAGGGGTGTTCTCAAATGGATGTTGTTTACACTGCAACTGCAAAGAGTTTTAGATCAATTCATTGAGTGTCCGACGGATCCATGTTCCTCCTACCGGCTTGTGTTGTTGGACATGAAAAGACAAGGGGAAGCTTCTTTGTTGACCTCCAAGGGGCTCTGTGTGTCTCCCTCGCCCCAACTCTACCTTCACACGGCCCCGGTCAGGCGCCGTGATTCTTCATACCCAATAGTCAAACTAGTGACTCTTAAAGGTTGGCAGAGTGTCCAGGCTCCTCCTGGCCTGCTGAGGCGGTGGCCAGGTAAACTTCCCCCGTGTCCCCTAAGAACTTTCTCAAGGTAACAGCTAACCCAGGCCCGTCCGGCGGCCATCTCCAAAACGCTGACAGAAGGACCTGTGGCGCGGCCGCTACCCTCCTGTGCCCCTAGGTGCCAGGCGGGGGTGCCAGGCGCCATCAGCAGAAGGTGATCCATGCCCCCCCCCCCCCGCGGCCGCCCCCCCGCTGTCCCCCGCGGGCAGGGCAGAACAGAACAAGGAGGTGGGCACCTAGCTGGGCACAGATGGTCCAAACAGACAGACGCTGGCAGGGCCCGGCGAGCCGCGATGAACACGTTAATAAATAATGATCTCCGACAATGACATTCAGCACGCCAGAAGGGGAGGAGGAGGAGGAGGAGGAGGAGGAGGAGGAGGAGGAGGAGGAGGAGGAGGAGGAGGAGGAGGAGGAGGAGGAGGAGGAGGACAGAACAAAAGAAGCCATGAAAGACAAAACGCCAGCACGCAGCGCTCACTGTGGAGAGCCTTCTAAGCAGTCCGGTCATGTCCAGGGCGGATCCGATGTTTGCATCTCAGCACTGTGCTGCTGCTGGTGCAGATCCCAGATAATGATGTCAACAATGGCTTGGGGAAAAGGAGGGAGGAGGAGCAGGACAGAGGTACAGGGGTCGGCCTGCAGATAAGACTCAGACTGCTCTTGATTTGCTGCAGCTGGGTTTTAAGTGTGTGGCCACCATACACTGCATTACACACACACACACACACACACACACACACACTATATGACATGCTTCTAGGACAAGTACTTTTCTTTTTTCTTTGTTTTTCTTCAAGGAGTCTGGGTTTTCTGAATGTGTGTGTGTGTGTGTGTGTTGGGGGGGGGGGGTTGTCACCGTCAACTTGCTGACCTACAGAATAACAGCTTAGAAGTCCTTAAATGAAGAGTTGTCGCTGTCTGCCCCCTCTCTCCCTTTGGTTCCCCTCACGCCCAGCCACTTATCCCCTCATCCCTATCAGTGCCCTGCTGGTAATTGACTGCTGGACTGCATCCCGGGGTTGTGAATCCGGGGGTTTGACACGAGGGCAGTCCATGATTCTACTGCCCCTGCAGACACCTTTGTAAAGGTCAAAGCCATACACATTCACCTTCCAGTGTAGCTTTTGATTTGATTTCTTATTTATCTGTTACATCACATAGTAGAGAGAGAGAGAGAATAAAAGATGAAAAATGCAGGAAGGATTGGAAGAGGCCTATTTGCAGAGGACTGTCTTCTCCTTAGTCCCAACCAGACCTGGAGGGGGACATCCTCTCCAAGAATGGCTGTTTGAGATTTGATTTGCCGGGCACTAAAATAGCCTCCAAACTATTAACACTCAGTTTCAAATTAATCAAGTTGGTTAATCAAGCGCTCTGGAAGTGTTTCAGATACAAATCAAGTAATTATGTTTTTTCCCGGGTCTGCTTTTAACTTCTGTACATTTGTTTTCTACTTTCGTGATTTGACCTCATTTTGGTCTCACTGCAAGATTTGCAGCTTTGTGTTCTTAATTTGACATAGATAAATGTACGTTGAATTATTTTACGTGGACTTGTGTTGCTTTAGGTTGTATTTAAGCGAGACAATCTGGCAATGTAGGGGATGTGTGGCCCTTTGGCTTAGATTGCTTCCTGTCTGAAGTCTTTGCGTCCTAACTCCTTTTTCGCACTCCTTCTTTTTTACTTTCCCTAGCTTTGTGGTTCGTTTTCCGTCACCTTGCTGCAGTTCCTCTTCTCCCACCTGTCCCATTTGCCTGTGTTACTTTCATTTCAAACCCTCTCGTATTCCTTCTGGTCTGTCCTTTCCTGTGTGTGTGTGTGTGTGTGTGTGTGTGTGTGTGTGTGTGTGTGTGTGTGTGTGTGTGTGTGTGTGCGCGCTCGACTGGCCCGTGGTTCCATTAGAATGTTAAGATTCTTCACACACCCTTCATATCCAGTGTTTTCTTACAGACATCATTGTATCATCCTGTAGTAGACGTTGGCTCCATGGCTCACTGCCTGTCTACAGACATTAGTGTTACCTGCCTTTACTGAATCTTACAGGCAATCTTTCAAACGCTCACAGTTCCTTGTATTTCCTTTCTTTCGGAGTAGAATCACGGTCAGTCAAGCTCGGTCAGCTAGTACCCAATCTATTACAATCTTCTTTAGAGACAGTTGATGTCATACAGGGGACACTTTATTTGATATTACACTCATGTTTCACGAAAATCATTGTGAATCTCTCCATAAATCCTATTCCATCTACAGTGCTTTACATGTTTTTCATGGTCCAGTTTCATGTGCTGCACGGTATTCTCGGATGCCTTAAAATACACTTTACTTTCATGATGTTATTATCCATGGTTTATTGCCTCTGAGCATTCCTACTGAACATCCTTTCCCATAGAGCCTGTCCCTTCCCTTTAGATCACTGGGTTCCAGAAGTCATTTCACGGCTGGGCCCTCCTGCGGAGCACGTGCCCCCCCATCTTGTCTGCACTCTGTCTTGTTGTCCAATTCATCAGGTTTATCTGTATTCATCGCTGTGGTTGTATTCATGTGTGTGTGTGTGTGTGTGTGTGTGTGTGTGTGTGTGCGTGTGTGTGTGCTTTCTCTCTCTCCTCACCGTGCTCATCTCATCACTCCATCTTTTGTTGTTGTCTCCTCTTTTTTTTTGTCTTTCCATCACCCTCCCCTCTGGGCGCAGTAAGCAGCAGGGTTTGACGCCGCTGGACCTCAGGTAGGCTCTCTGTGTACGTGCCACAGACCTGGTCGCCCGATCACCACACTGTCCTCTCTGCTTATGCCCGTCTGACCTCGATTGGTTTGCCTGGCGCCACACTATCCTGTTCAATGCTTTTGGGATTGCTTTAACTTTTCTGCAAGCGTTTGAGCTCGCCTGGAACAATTAGAGCTGGTTGACTAAACTGCCTGGCAGACCAAAGCAAATTATCCCAAGTCTGTGTACACCGTCCCCTTTTTCCACCATGTCTGCCTGTCTGTCTGTAATCATGACAACCACAATCTGCCAATCAAACAGGTGAACTGCTCTACATCTATACCATTCCAGCAGTCGGCATGCACTGATTTCCAATTATAATTCAATCATAATTACACAATTATAATTTTTCCTTGACATCTTTTGTTATGGTTTCTATAAAAGGTCAAGTAAAAATAGGGAAAAAGTTGTGTTTTCATGTCAATTGCAACACATTTCAATACTCTGCATACTGTAGTATACTAAAATGCATAATCTTCTTGACTGGATGGGTTACTACAGGCCCCAACCCCATCAGATCCTCTCTGTTAGCTGCAGCTCTGTAATAGCATTATGAATATTAATGACATTGAATGGGAGTCAACTCCAGACGTCTGGTTTCAGTCCACTTCATCTAAATAACCTGGAGATAGGAGAGTCAAACAACAATCAGAGTTTGTTTGGAGTGGAAAGAACGTCTCTATCGACTCCATCCATCAAACTCTGTCTGGATCTGCATGAGCTCACCAGCACCCTGTGAATTGATGACCGGGGGGCCCAAAGTTGTCTGTTTCTTGACGGCAGGCCGTGGTTTATCTGTATTACTGCCTCCCTCAAGGGTTCTCTGAGTAGCAATATCAACCATTTAGGAGAGAGTGATGTGCAATGGACTAACCAGGAAAGACCACGAAAGAGAGAAAACCTACAAGGTTACATGGAGACTGATAGAGCCGTAGATGGGTTGATAAAGTGAGACGGACACACACACACACACATTGTAAATGTGTAACCAATGGGTTATGAGCTAAGAGCTCCACTTTTCAGGTGTGCATGGTTGTGTGTCCTGCTGCTTTGCAGCTTGGTCACACACCAGCCTCCACTGCAAAGGTCAAGGAGCCACCCAGGAACTCCCACTCCCACCAAAGTTTATTCACCAAAGGTCCTCCAACGCTAACCATATTACCGTCACGCTCGACTGAGCGGACGGTAGAGGTTTGTGACTGTAACGTTGTTCAGAGGATCAGAGCTTGTGGAGGAGGACTGTCAGTTGGAGCACAGGCAGGTGGTCTGAAGAGAACATGCAGAGAGATGTCTGGGAAGATTGGCTGTCTCTCTGTGTGTGTGTGTGTGTGTGTGTGTGTGTGTGTGTGTGTGTGGCTGTTGTAGCAGTAGGCGGAAGCAAGAAGAACAACTCGGTATTACCATCTGAGTACAGTAGATATGTTCAATACTGCCTTCAAAAACACTCAAACTTCACCTAACTTGCAGAACATCCACACTCATGTGAAGTTAAATGTGAAACGTTTGCCAATCCCTATATTGTACTAGTACTACAGTAGTCAAAGAGCCACCCCAAGTCTCCTAATGCTTTTCTAACTATAGCTGATAGCAAAGAGTAGTCAAATTACGTTTTTGCTTGAATTATTCCACTAATGAATGTTATATATTGTTGAACAGGATTTGACGTTAGTTCAAAGAGTCTATTTGCACACCTTAAACGCTACCCGCAGTGGACCTGTATTAGTTGGTATGTGTGTTTACAGAATCTTTCTTCCTCCCTGTTCTTGGTCTAATGCAAGTGGGCTAGTGGTTTATTAGAGACCCTGAGTGAACACACACGTCTACAATGAAGTCCGTTAGCTCCGTAGAAACAGTAAATGTGTGCCAGCTTGGCTCTGGGAGATTAAAGGAGAGTGTGTTCTCCGCCTTCCTGTTCGATACACGGGGACACGTTCCTCCTGGAGGAAACAATGGGGGAGGCGTTAATGGCTCGTTGCAGCAGGAATCCATCCAAATAAAACACACTCCCTCTTACTGCACCTGAGAAGGAATAATACAAAACATACTCCCTCTTACTGCACCTGAGAAGGAATAATACAAAACATACTCCCTCTTACTGCACCTGAGAAGGAATAATACAAAACATACTCCCTCTTACTGCACCTGAGAAGGAATAATATAAAACACACTCCCTCTTACTGCACCTGAGAAGGAATAATACAAAACACACTCCCTCTTACTGTACCTGAGAAGGAATAATACAAAACATACTCCCTCTTACTGTACCTGAGAAGGAATAATACAAAACACACTCCCTCTTACTGCATCTGAGAAGGAATAATACAAAACATACTCCCTCTTACTGTACCTGAGAAGGAATAATACAAAACATACTCCCTCTTACTGCACCTGAGAAGGAATAATACAAAACATACTCCCTCTTACTGCACCTGAGAAGGAATAATACAAAACACACTCCCTCTTACTGCACCTGAGAAGGAATAATACAAAACATACTCCCTCTTACTGCACCTGAGACATGAGTACATGACACAAATATGCCTTAGTTACTGTTTGTTTTGAGTGGCATCAATTATTTAAGCATTAAAGGCATCAGACCCCTTTACGTTTCTTTCCCTCTTTCTCTCACTTGTGTTTGTATATCCCTTTCCCTCTTCATTCTGAAGGTAGTCCTGTAGATATTAATGAAGCAACATCTGTTTCATTAAAACCGAAAGAGGCCCCAGAGTCTAGCTCTCAGAGAAGGAGAGGGAGAGGAAAGAGAGTGATTCCAGAGAGAGGGAGGAGAGGGAGGAGAGGGAGGAGAGGGAGGAAATGGAAAAGGGGCAAGGGGGAGGAGTTATTTGTTTCGATATTGTTGAGAGGGACAAAATGACTAGTGTGTGTGTTTAAGACAGAGCTGTAGGAAAGTGTGTGTGTTTAAGACAGAGCTATAGGAAAGCGTGTGTGTTTAAGACAGAGCTATAGGAAAGTGTGTGTTTAAGACAGAGCTATAGGAAAGTGTGTGTGTTTAAGACAGAGCTGTAGGAACGTGTGTGTGTTTAAGACAGAGCTGTAGGAACGTGTGTGTGTTTAAGACAGAGCTGTAGGAAAGTGTGTGTGTTTAAGACAGAGCTATAGGAAAGTGTGTGTGTTTAAGACAGAGCTATAGGAAAGTGTGTGTGTTTAAGACAGAGCTATAGGAAAGTCTGTGTGTTTAAGACAGAGCTATAGGAAAGTGTGTATTTAAGACGGAGAGCTATAGGAAAGGAGAGGAAGGATGAGGGATGGTGAGAGATAGAAAGCAAGTGCCAGACAGAGACAGACCTTTTTATAAAGGTTGCAAAGCCTCCCCTTCCATCGACCCAACGTCAAGGTAGCCCCTCTGTCTCTGAACAGTGAAGAGGGAGAGAGAGGCCACATCACACTCACTCATTTGCCACACTTTCATTCCCCCAAAGCCATTCACCACTACACTTTCACACACACTGTGACAGACACATACACACAAACACAAGAACACCGATGTGGCCCCATGAAATTTCCCCGGGATGTGAAAGTGAAGGGCAGCCATAATAACTTGTATGAATCATCCTCACAGGTTCTTAAAGTGGTCTGTTGTATAAAAGGTGTTCCTCAAGCAGAATACACTGGACTTTCCATCCTAAGATGTCAGTCTACTTTTGGATATCTCTTTGTAAAGGTTTTCAAGTGCTGGTGGTAAAGGGAAAGATCAGAGAAGATGGAAACCTTTTTTTTAATGGCATCTAATGAAGCACCATCTTCTCAAAGAAGTAGAGCAGGACTAGGACAAAAGGATGTGGTAAAAGAGAATTGAGAAAGGCAGGAGCACAAATAGAGGTTCTTACTGGAATAGTGGAGAGACAAGAATTGAGAGAGAAGCCGAGAAGTGGGTAGTCGAGAGAGCAACCACAGAAAGGAGAGCAAGCTGAACTGACAGTCCCTGTGAGCAGCTTCCCCTATGGGCTGGAGAGGTCAGGGCCAAACTATAGCCTGTAAACTGACACCCAGGGATCACAGGGGCCCCGTGGAGGTTCAGGTCCTATAACTGACAGACATAATTAGGCTAATTAACAGAACTGCAGCCCTATCAGAGGTGATAATGACCGGGGCGCCTGAGGTTTGACGGATGACAGACAGGAGAACTTCCCACTGCCTCTGATGTCCAGATGACACGGCAACCATTTAGATGCTGTTTCATGTTCCTGTTGGATTTTCAACGTATCTTTAAGTAGAACTCTCTATACTCTGGGATCTATTAGAAACACACACTGCTCCATTTACGGTCTTAAAGGACTGCATCGCTCTATTTGATCCATAGGAGCACATGATCAAAATGTACCGCTGTGGCCACAGTTTTTTTTTTTATTTAAATTACTAAATATTCTAATACACTTACTAATATGACCCCCCCTCCTCCCTGAGGTTTAAATGTTTACGTGACTTTTGTGGTAAATAAACCCACGCTCCTTTTGCCACCACTCATAGATCTACAGACCTCTAAGTCATGTATATTAGAGTACTTCACTTGCTTTGCTGCAAGTAATAGAACACAACGACGACAATCCCACACACATCGTAAACAGATACCACCATTTTATATATATATATTGTAGTTGCTACTAGTTTTTCTGCTCTATGGTTTGATCATGTGGTATAGTCACGCTGTCCTTTTTCATCATTGCCAAAGTGTCTATTCCCTTATCTCAGAGAGAGAGAGAGCCAAGGTCTTTGAAGCAGCTGCTCATCGCTCTCTAAAAGCCTGACACTTTGGGAAAATGATATACACTTTGAGCCCCAAAGTTGTTAGAAAATAAAAAAATCAAGTTGAAGACATTTCAAGATTGAATGTCCCCATGAAAGGTTAGATATAGTTGATATTGGTGGGGCTGTGTTTTCCGCTGGTGTGGTGGGTTAGGGTTATTGGTGGTTAGGGTTAGGGTTATTGGTGGTTAGGGTTAGGACTCTGTTCTCCTGGTTTTGAGTGTCCTGTCCCTTTAAGGGCTCTGATCTATTTCTGGAACTGTTGGCGGTTAGTTCTGCCTTGTAACATTTTGTCCTTTGATTTAACAACACACGGCCGCTTACACACACACACACACACACACACGCGCAAAGACAGCATTCTGCCCTCCCATTCCATCTGAAGGCAAATTGGTGTTTAGAGCATGTGTTCTTTTGCTTCGTCTTTTATTTCTGTTCCCCATAACTGAAGTAATTTATTCCAACTGACTTTGGTGTTATAATCATTGAATAGATGGTGTGATTGAATTGATGTTGTGAGGCCTGTGAATCCGTCAGCTAAAATGTGTGATTCCCCCCCCCCCCAACCCAACTCGGCCTCTCTCCATGCTCCAGCCCTGAGTCCGGGCGTTCAGATCATCACAGCTTCTTTGTGTGGAGGCTCCAGTCTCTCCACTGGGCCCCTTAGGCCCTGGGCCCAGAGAGGCTCTCAGCTCTCTGTTTTATCATTAGCCGATTTTTCAATTGTACTTATGATTACAGCATGCATTTAGTTGGACTAGTTTGGAATATTATGAAAGACTTTTCTGTAGTGTCAAATTAGCAATTCATTAACTAGCCAAATTACCATTATTGGTTTTAATGGCCTCGTTAGAGGGATCTGATGAGTCAAGTGCTTTCTACAGAGAGGAGTGGAAGTAGATGAAGAGAGAGAGAGGGAGAGCAGACAAGAGACAGCAGGACATGTGGACATAAGATTACAGAAATAAAGAGTGTGAGAGGAAGGGTGGATGGATAAAAGATTTTGGAAAACTGAATTCAAGCTAACTTCCAGGCTGTAAATGTGTGCGGCTCTGTTCCCCACTCTACTTGGACTGTTCATATTATTCTGTTTACCACTCTAATTGGTTGGTTCATATTCTTCTGTTCCCCACTCTACTGGACTGCTCATATTATTCTGTTTACCACTCTAATTGGTTGGTTCATATTCTTCTGTTCCCCACTCTACTTGGACTGTTCATATTATTCTGTTTACCACTCTAATTGGTTGGTTCATATTCTTCTGTTTCCCACTCTACTTGGTCCGTTCATCTTTTTCTCTATTGCTCTACTATTAGTCTGGCCCACAGGCCTGGTTTGGTTGAGGTGCAGTAATGAGTCCAATCTGTGTCCTCCAGTCCATATGGCTCCCTGGGTAGAGCCCCGCCCAGCCATCTGGAGCCACGCTCTATTGGCCAGAAGGCATGTCAATCGCCTCCCAGCTCCCCTCCTGGTTGGCTCATAATGCTGTTTCTAGGATGTGACCCATCTCAACCTTAATGGAGTCTTGTTGGGTCTAGAAGATTAAATGTGCCCCGATAGCAATTTCAAATCTTAAGTGTGACTAAATGTACACTCTCCCTGATGTCATAGCTTTTGCCTACGCTGGGTAATCAACAAGTGTTAGTACAGCAGGGATGCATTTCTTGAGCTGATTCCATTACTCAGATACTTTACTTTGAGTGGATCAACATTTTAACTTAAGAATTAAAGATTATACTGTTAGAACCCCTTTATGGATTTTACCCTTTATTTTCTGTCAAAAAGGAAACCAGACAGAGCCACATAGGAATGTGTGTTTGTTCTGGCATCGTTAACAATACCATTACAATCCTACTGAAAGTACATACGTTCATTCTGTTTAATTTGAAATGTCTTTGAAGAAGCCCAGTCTGGATGGGCATGCATGACAGTGATATTGATTATTTAAATATACAGATACCTCCCACAGTCCACCACATTCATTCTTACTACCAACAAGCCTAAAAAGGCTTAAAGGCATGTCATTATTTAATGAAGTATGATTTCTGATTCAAAAGGTTACATTTATTCTTGATTCCTGTAGCCCATTACACACTGAAGAAGGGCACCTTGTTCGAAACGTCTGTATGGCTAAATTAAATTGAATAATTGGAGTGCTGTTCTAGTTTGAATTTTTTTTCACACATCTGGGATTCAGCCCCCATTATTAATTTATCTAACTTTAATTTTAAGTTAAAGTTTAGTGAGTTTAGTGCATTTTATATTATTATTCTTGATATTCCCGTAAATATCAAACTGTACAAATGTGTGCTGTATGTGCAATGCATGCAGCAGTTTTATCCTAGAAGTTTCAACCAAGTTTTTTAAACCATCTTCAAGCACACATTTTCCTTGATTGTTTTGATATAATAAAAGTTTGATCAAGCATTTCAAAATGTACAGTGATACAGCTGCTCAGCCACCTTTTACTTTTACCAAACAGTTTTTTTGCGCAGACCCCTAACTGTATAAATATCTAAAGGACAATGTCTCTCCGTTAAGCAATGTTGATCTTCAATTCTGGAGCAAATGCAGAGGGAGTGAGTTGAAGAGGAAGGGGCAGGAAATCAGAGACTTGGGATGTGATAGAGATAGAAGGATTGTGAACCTGTGTTTCCATAAATCTATAGGCCTCTCCCAAAAAGGCTGTCCATAGCCTCCACACAGGCGGTGATGGAGATTGTAAAGTGCATGGTCATGCAAAATGCTTTCAGGTTTTGGTGTTTTAGTGGACTACAGTGGAGTGGCCATTGCTAATGGTAGTGACATTGCAGTTTGAGTGTGTACTGTACTGTACGTGTCCTTCCCATTTGTATCTGACACCAGGGACCAGCAGCCTCATTTCTAAAATGGAGCATCAATTTTAGCCTAAACAGTGAATTCAAACCTGGGTCAAATTTGACCCGCTAACACGTAAATGTGTAAGCCATTTTCCAGCACATTAGGGAGGTAAAAAAGGGTTAAAGGAAAAATGTCCACCAACCAAATTCTATCTCTACCTTTATCGACAAAAACAGAAGGTGCATGTACAGTTTCTGAAGGTGAATACATAGGGCTTCATCATTGATAATATTGAACGGAATTGCTTTTAATTGTGCTCGGATCAAACCAATGCTCATAAGTATGGTTATATGGGATCGATAACTCATTTAAGAGATTGTTTTTAATGGTTAGGTTTTAATTTTTGGTTTGTTATACATTTTGCTTTGCACTTGATCTGAAACATTCATGGAGATGAGCACAATTTCACGATTTCAATTCATTAATCCCTATTTAAGTGCAGACTGTCTTACTCACTATATTCTAAATCTAATTTAAATTAAAACTTTGAAGAGATTTACATTATTGTAAATCATATAATTTACAGTTTACAGTTAACATTTTTGGTACTGGACAATTGACTAAAATTGAATGTTCTTGCTTGTAGTAATGGAGTTGAAAATGCAGGTTTGTTGAATGAGTAATGCGGCATACACTGAGTGCGTACTGGATTTAAGTGATTGGCGTTTGACGTTGTTCCATGAAACTATTTCACGAGTTGGGTGTTTGTAATAACATGCTAGAAGTAGGCTGTCTGAGTGGATAGACAGGAAACATGTAAATACCCCATTCAGCCATTTAGCTTGTCTGTCCAGCATGGAGATGAGGAGATGGAAAGAGGGGAAGAGATGTGCAAAGAGGGAGATAGAAATGAAGTGAGGGAGAGAGAGAAAGGACAGACCGGGTGAAAGAGCAGAAAATTGAGGCAGTCGTCACGGTTACCGTGCTTTAAAAGCATATCAGAAAGTGATTGGACCAAAAGACAGGATGCTCTCAGCTCAGTCTGTCTGACTCTCTCTCTCTGTGTGTGTGTGTGTGTGTGTGTGTGTGTGTGTGTGTGTGCGTGTGCGTGATGATGTTGAGTTGTTAGTGCATAGACATTGCAGACAAAGATTGTTCCAATAGCTTCCTGGCACAGCTTGTATTGAGTCTTCAGTCTGGACCTTGTGAAACAACTCTGTGACTGCCCTGCCCAATTTACCTTTGGGGATAAAACATGGCTGTGGATTTGAAAGATAGATAGCATATGACCATTCAAAATGTCAATGTGCCTCTGCATAGCAACGTTTTATTAACTGAAGAAAGAAGGCCATGCCAAACCATTGGTCTCATTTTTACACGGCACGCCATATCCTGTAGTCTGCCTTTAGACTCACCCCTCGGAATTGAATGTTCAGAGATCTTCCACAGAAAAGACCGTTCGAGTGTTACTGCAGTAAACATATCAACAAGGCAACAAAGAGGCTAGCTAACCAGTCCAGCACTCTGTTCAAGCTAAAGCTTTACAGAAGCCTTTAGCAAAAGCAAGTAGTGGACACCTCACTTGTGAAGACAATGAGTGGCAGGGGAATTTCAGACTAGCCCAGAACCGAACAGGGCGGGACAGGGAGGAAAGGAGAGAGACAGACTAAGAAACGTGAGCGCAAATAAGAGTAGCAAACAGGGGACATAGAAAGGAAATGTGACTTGGTGTGGGACTGTTTTGGTCGACCTGGTGTCTGTGTGCCCTATGAGCATAGAGGAGGAGAGCTGCAGAGGCAGCACATGCAGGTGTAGCTTTGGTCCACATAGGTTTATGTAACAAGACTAACCATCCAGGCCATGCTAGTTCCTGTCGGCTCGTTTTGCATGATGTCATTTGCTTCATATCGGCAATGCAATTAAAAGCCCTCCCTAGATTCAATATGTGGGTCAAGGGGGTCAAGGGGGCGGGGGGTGGGGGGTGGGGGGGGGGGGGGGGGGGGGGGAGTGAGAGCACAAATAAAACTAAAATGAATAAAAGACGTTCTATATACGTTAAATACCTCATGGCTCACCTATGGCTTTACATGGACAGGACATGAAGATACCCCAAAACCATAATGGGTTGTGTCTGGGGAAATGCTAGCTAACTAGGCATGTAAACTACAAAGGCACTTGCAAACTGAACAAAGTGAAACACACTAGATTTCAATTACCACCGCATCCTTACCGTTAAGGAAGTCCTTTTATCTGTTTTTGATCGAGATATAGCATGTGAATACATTTGCTTATAGGCTACCAATATATGTTTTAAATGAGATTAGAAATGTGTTTTTTTAATACTTTGTGATTGCACAATAAATCAAGAATGGGGGTTGCATTACATTTCCCCCCATAAAAGGATGTTGTGGTATGAAGACGTTTGGGAGCCCCTGGTCCAACAGACTGTACAACTGTTTCTAGACATGTTTTCTGCTGTTCTTTTTAAGTTCATCTAATTACGTTGGGCATTGGCACGCTTTTAATTAGCACAACAACCCACTTACATTTGAAGTTGGCATTGGCTGGAGCGAAATAATGGAATGCAACAAGGACACAAACAAGAGAGCACTCCTTCAAGGCTCTGAATCTGCAGTGGATATTAAGTGGTCACTTCCTGTCACATGGTACAGCTCCTGTGAGGGGGCCCTGTCACATGGTACAGCTCCTGTGAGGGGGCCCTGT
>CM030179.1:17835326-17850326 GCA_017639675.1 Aplochiton taeniatus
AAATTATGTCTGTTGAGGACCCAACCAGTATTACTGAACTGGGACACAGTGGGAAATTATGACATTACCAATGTAGAATGTAGGCTAATGAACTCCAAAGCTTTTAATATGACAAAAGATTCAATTATTCAGAACAAAAACACTTCATTAAAACATAATTAGAGAAATAAGTTGTGCTAACTCATTTTCCCTCTCAACCTCCTTTAGAGCTGTGCCAAAGCTTTTTCCGAGTTCCACTCTCACCCGGCAATAGGTTCCAGTCAGACACACCTGTGTTTACAGGACTCCACAGCACTCCAAGGATCTGTTGATTCTCTGGGCTTTACCTGTGGAGAAGGAGGGAATACAGATGACAGGGTAGAGAGAGCAAGAGGATGGAAGATAAGAGGTTTTATTCTATGTAAAAACTTTGTGGAAAACGTCGCGTAAGTCTGGCCTCATAAAATCTTTAGCTAAAGGTAAAAACCTTTTAAGTGGTCCTTTAGAATCAAGACAGGCAGTTAATAAAATGGCTGGATTACCTTCACAATACATTTTCCCTGCGCTATAATTTTCGGCTTCTCATCCCATTATTCTTTCCGACGATGAAATTATAGGGGAACACATAACTCCCTGACATATGTAGCTCCTCCAAGGGGCTGCTGGTACAGGGGCAGTTTAACACATGCCAGAGCAAGCTCCAGCCACTGGCTCGACAATGTCAGCCAGCCGATCTGAAACTGCTCCCGCGGCCATGTTCCAGCCTGGCCTGGGAGAGCAGCAGTGACAGTTCCCTCAGCCGAGCCCGGCCCGGAGCGGCCCGCCAGCCCCCTGCCCTCCTCCAGCTCTTTGTCTCATAACCCTCCTGTCCACTTGCATCACGTCCGCTCGCCTCACCCGCATCAACACGGCCGTGCGGGGGCTCCTCAGCAGCGTCGTAACCCACGGATACAGCTTGATTTGGAGCTCGAAAATGGGTTTCAGTCCCGTAAGGAAAGGGAAAGGGAAGCCAAATGTGTTGTGGCTGGGGCTTTGAAAGTCAATAAGAGTGCAGCTCTCCTAACTAACCTCCACAATCTGGAGACATGAGCATCGAGTACTGTAATGTGTAATGTACTGTAACATGGTCCTTTGGCACCTGTGAGTGGATCGCTAACAAGGACTGCTCCTCTCCTCTCCTCTCCTCTCCTCTCCTCTCCCACACTTCTCCTTTCTTTTAAATAAACCTGAGGAGCAGGAAGGCAGGCAGCTGTTTTTCACAGAGATGTCATGATGACACACACACACACACACACACAGGCTGTGGAAGCTGCAACATTATCATCAGACCTCGAAGACATCTGTTCTGTTAACTGATGGGAACTCAATTTAGAAGAAGCTGGGCTCCTCTTGTTCACCCCTCATCTCAGAGCTCTGCTCTGCTCTGCCACCATCCTCTCTTGTCTACTTCTCTTGATATATATTTTCCTTATTGTTTATCGAGCTCCTTGGCTGTCACACAGAACAAGATGAAAAAGCAGTAAAGCATTTTATCTGCCACGCAGCTGACAGCTCCCTGTGTGTGTATGTGGATCTAGTGTGTGTGTGTGTGTGTGTGCGTGTGCGTGCGTGCGTGCGTGCGTGCGTGCGTGCGTGCGTGCGTGCTTGCGTGCGTGTGCAGCAGCAGTGACGTGTTGGAGCTGTGATGTGCACCCACAGTCCCAGCTCCCATCACTCCCATCACCCCCATCACCCCCATCACCCCCATCACTCCCATCACTCCCATGCTCCACCAGGCTTCATCATCGTGCTACAAGCCGTGCGCTCTCTCCCCACTGCAGCTCTCTGACAGGCTCTCCCTAATCCCCTCCTGCCTCCGCTGTTCTTTCCTTTAGCTGGCTTCCTACTCCTCTCTCCCCCCCTCGGCACCTTTCCCTCTTACTTTTCCATTCTTCTCTTCCATCCATCTTTGACTTCTTTACTTCTTCTTGTCTGTGCCTCACACTTGTCTCCTTCACTCTCTCTCTGCGTTGTCCACCTTCCTAATGATCCTCTCTTGAACTTTTCTCTTCTTTTTCTTCCCTCTGTTTTCTGCCCCTTCCCCTTATTGTCGGGCGATCGCCCTTACCTCACCCTGACTGCTTTTTTCTCTTGTCCTTCTATCCTGGTTGTTGGGCAAAAAAGCTTCTGTTCTCACCCTGCTCTCATCCCTGGTAGTGCCTGTTGACAATAGACCACCGTCTAGACAGTAATGTGCCACCAGCTTAGTTTGTGTTTGTCAGACAGTATTTGAAAAAAGCCCACAGGTTTACCCTGGTTGAAGGTACTGGAAAGCCAAAATGCTACATCACGCCTGTAAACAGGGACCAAAAACACTCGCCAGCAACAACTGGCCAATTTGTTGTTTTTAGTCGGAATCCAAAATGCGGATGGCAGCGAGCCTAAAGCGCTGGCTGGTCCATGCAGGTAAGCATCAGGCTAACTGACAAGGACCATCGAAAACTGGCTGGGGCTCTGACAACCACCTTCTATTAGCCAATGGTCCAGCCCCAGCCCACTGTACTAACTGATATGGTTGGAGGTGCAGACGTGACAGAGGGCCAAAGATAGATGGGTAAAAGCTGGCACACTAAGAGGCAGAGGTGCTAGCATGTTAGTGCCTGTTTTAGGCGGGATTTTGTCACAATGTCCGCCTAAACAAATGCCACAGTATGACGAACAGACCACAGAAGGCTGAAACCGCGGTCTGCCTACCGCAGGAGCCTAGAATGATGAAGTTGCACTTTTCCTACTCATGGATATGCATTCATGGGAAGGTTGTGGTAAAAGTGGGAGTTTCCCATAAAAAAACATGGGAGGAGATGGGCAAGGAGAGACTCATTCCGTATTCCATTGTATGCATTCATTAAAAGACAAGTATATCAGTTTCATGATCACCAGATTTTGTTTTCTTTTTCTGGGAGTCAGCGGTTCTGTGATGGATAACGGGCCAATCCGTCGTTTTTTTTTTTTAAACCAGGTCCTGCAAATTAGGATTAGAGGGCGGTGACATTATGATTATGCAATCAGCCGCAGGTGTGGCACATCGGACGTAAAATGTAACGTTGTGCACTTTCTGCGGCCTGGCCGAGTCGCTGTTTGCGCTGCAGTCTCTAACGTTCGTACATCTGCCCCTGAGTCACCAACCGCAGCTAGCAGGAAGCTATAGGATTTAGTCTGAAACGGATTGTGGTAACAGCTGGCTGTCTTCGATGGGCTGACAGGAAAAGGCCTGTCACAGCTTGATGGCTTGCCAGTACATTGTCCTGTGTACCATGTAAATCTGGCCTAGTTTTTCAAAAAATGTCTGACTTTGACTTTCTACAATGTCAGGCTTTCTAGGCGAATGAATAAATAATTGTATTATATATAATTGTACAATGTAAAAAAGCAAACTATTTAAACATTCTTGAACTCAATACTCCAATTGTGCCTAATACTTGAATGCCAGTTAAACCTTTCCACATGATAGGATAAATATGGAGGGCCAGTTCACCTTTAGTTCTAATTGGTTCCAGTTAGCATGTCTTCTCTATCAATTCAATTCAATTATCACAACTTTCTGTCTCTGTGGGGCTGACCACAGAAACGCCTGCCACCGCTTTGTACCACACTGAGCTTGTGACAGCTGGGGAGAACTGAGTCAGACACACATAGTGAGATGCTAGCTTAGTGACTCGCCCGCTCAGAGATTGATGCAGTTAGAAAGTATGACAACTTGCTAGCTACCTTTTCCTCCACTTGGACAGGCAGGCATGGCATGGCACTAAACAAGTGAAGCAAAGCCTAGCAATTGAGCTAATAGGTCCCATGGCTAGGCCTTCTTATAGACAGCAGACAGCAGCACATATTTAATGTTAGCTACATGATCTGATTGAGGAGCTACAGGGTTAGTTAGCCAGACCACTGATCTGATAGAGGAGCTACAGGGTTAATTAGCCAGACCTCTGATCTGATAGAGGAGCTACAGGGTTAATTAGCCAGACCTCTGATCTGATTGAGGAGCTACAGGGTTAGTTAGCCAGACCTCTGATCTGACCTGGTGCCAGACACAACTTCTTAAGTTTGTTATGCTTTTGTGATTCTGTGCTTGTTTTAGATTTAGTTCAACTGACAAAATAATGTGTTCAGGCTACTTTGGCTATATTGTCTTACATGGTAGATGGTAGCTAGCATAGCAAGGTAGCTGATTGTACGTTGAGGATCAAGAAATGCCATACCTGGCCAGACATGCCAGCCAGCCACGACACCATCTACCTTTACCCACACTCCCAGACAGACTAGTAAGGAAGACGCCTAGAATGGCAGTTTGTCACCGTGGAGACTAGACTGGCATGGCAGTGTTAGCCTAGTTGGCAGCAGTGCGGCACGGTGCTCTTGCTGGGGCTAACATGACAGCCAGCTTGCAGGTGAAGCCTGTGACAGGAAGATGGCTAGCCGTCCTCCAGCTTGTGCACAGACCACGCTGCAGACAGAGGCTGGGTGACAGCTAGCTACTGTGTGCGCAGCGCCTGCTTCCCCTGACTCATCCAACAACTCATCCATCCGTCCACTGTCACCCTCCATTCAGCTAGGTATAGCCCTGCGAACGACTGGCTTATGTAACCAAGAGGGGGCGAGGGTGGCAAAGAAGAGAACGCTGGAAATATAGACGCAGCCACATGGGTACTGAAAAAGAATCCGGCGGAAAACTGGAGAGAAAGCATTGAGGGTTTGAAAAGGAGAGGGAAGGGGTTAGTAAGGGGGAGAAAGCGAGCGAGGTAGAGTGAGTTAAAAGAGACTGCAAAGCAAGGACACTGTAGCCTCTGTAGCACACCAACTTAAGCCTCCATGGAGAGATCCCTGCTGGAAACCCAGCTCCCCAACCCTCAAAAGCTCCTCGTGTGAAATTTTCAGCTTCGTTTTGACTATTTCATTGGGATGTGGATCGTGTGGATTGATCTAGAAAACTGCCTTTAGTTTGCACGTAAGCGTTATTGGTCCACAGATCCGTTCTTTCTGCAGGAAGCTGGGGAGAGTAACGAGGCTTCCACTGAGGAGTCGGTCTCTTCTCCAGTTCGTTCGCATTTTGTTTCGTGTCTAACTTGTGTGTCAGTGCCTCTCTTTTGAATTGACGGTCCATATTTAATAAAAAAAAGGTACCAGTTAGAAGATATGGTAGTGTGTTTCCTTAGTTAGCTTGCTGAAGAAGGAGACTGGGCCTATGGTGAAGGAAGCTTCCACCGTGGTCAACAATCCGTTTCGGTACTCCTACCTCTTCCACAGAGAAGATCTGAAGCCGTTAACCATTGGAACTTAAGTGCTGTTCGATGCATTTAATCCAAATATGGATTGCTGTAGTGGTCCACAGCAATATGATGTACAGAGGTTTGTGAGTGTGCCTAGGTCAGTCTTTTTGTGCATAAACCCCGCAAAAAGATCAATATGGCTTTGGGCCTAGACTAACATCATCTCCAAAGTGTTTACACTTCGAACGTGTTCTTCCATATCCAAATGTCTTTGTGGGTCTACGTGTGGGTGGACCTGCCAGGGTTGGGAGCCGTAACTCGTATCTGACGGGGAAGTAGAGGCGTGATGGAATAAGATGAAATCTCCTCACCTCCTTTTGATAAGCCGCAGGGCTTTTAGGAAAAGAGGGCTATTAACACAATGCTGTATCACTTTACTGGCCAATAAAGTCTAAGGCCTGTACAGGAATCTCTTTAAAATCACTTTGATTTACCCCTTCTGACGCAGGGGTGTGTGTGGGTTTGTGTGCAAGTGGATAAAGAGGTATAGTTGACTAGTTGAGAATATTTGTTGGTAATGGTGTACATCTGCAGTGCTGCAGCTGTGTGTTTGTTATTTCATATCGTAGATGTGGATTGAGTTTGAGATGGTCAAAAAAACTGTGTCTGAGTGACTCCAGTGTCGTCGCCCCCCCCCCCACACACACACACACACACACACACACACACACTGCTCAGAGGAAGGCTGCTTGCCGCAGAGTGTGTACTTGACAGAGGACAACAGTGTGTAAATCACCTCCGTCCTACCTATTCTCTCTTCTTTCGCCCTTTTGCCTCTTCTCTGTCTTTCATTTGCTTTCTCTAGACCACTTATTTCAACCTCTCTCAGAGACCAGGTTTTCCTTGTTTTTACATCTACTGGGAACCAGATTATTTCTGTTCATAGACACTATGGCCCATTCAAAAGGTTATCATCAGCTCATTATTTTTTGAACACTAAGTAATTGTGAGCCGGCAGTGTTTCCCTCTCTCCTGTCTAAATGTAGACCAGTTAGAAATTCAAACATCTGCCCAAACCTGGTTGTAAAGCCTGAATTCTCCACAAAACAAATCCGCCTGCCCCTTCATGGTGGTAGGGGTCCTTCAAGCTGCAGAGGGTGCCTTATGGCTGATTCTAGCCTCCCCCTTTCTTCAGTTGGCTCTCCCAAAGAGTCACCATCACAGGTTGTCAGTGGTACGTTGTGAACGAGCGTGCCAAATTCAATTATTGTTCCCACCTCGAAACTTATCACATTAGCTCTGCTGTGGGGAATTACACTCCTTTCACTCACACTAGATTTGTATCAAACACCGTTGAAGGGAATCGCATTACTTTGGCGCCTGTCGACTCCACTGATTTCTCCAATGAACTCCGTATGTCGAATTACATAGTGTTTCGTTTGTGGAGTGTTTTTCTTTTGTCTGCATGCACACGTCCTATGTGGGTGTGTTGCATTGTGGGTAGCGAGGACTTGTTGCATAAGGGAGGCGGTGTAGTATGAAACAGAACAGGTGGCACTAATCTCCTTGCCATCTAGCTTTATGAGCCACCTTCCCTGCTGTGCAGCCTGCGGATGTGTGTGTGTGTGTGTGTGTGTGTGTGTGTGTGTGTGTGTGCGTGCGCGCACACACACACTCATAGTGTAGGGGTTTATTCATGATGGCGGTGGAGTCCATGTACGTATGCATATTTATGTTTGTGTTAGCATACGCGTTTCAACTCTGCTGAACATGCAGGCTTACTCCGGAGAGAATGAGGTTCCAGTTGGTTTGGAAACAATTACAACTAGCTGCTGCTGGGGCCTCAGGGACTTCCTCCAAATGTCACTGAATGTACTACCTTCATTTAAAGAGAAGCAGACACAGTTCTCTGTCTTTTTCTACTGCTTTGTTTCTTCTCTGTGGGTAGTTTTCTCTCAGCTGACAGTTTGTGATGGCGATATGAATATATTTGGTTGGGGGATTGTATTTAACCCTTTGTCTTCTTTCCTCTACCTCCCTTTCTTCTTCTCTCTCTCTCTCTCTCTTCGTCTTCCTCAGCCCATCCCTCCAGGGCGGTCGGCAGGTCTAAGCAGCAGCAGCAGCTTCCTAAGGGAGCGAAGGCCGCTGCGCTCTCTCGGCGCGGACCACGCTAACCTCTACGGCCACTGCAGCCGGACAGCCTCCGAGCGCCACTGCCTGGGCGTGCTGGCTCCCTCCACGGCCCGGCCGCCTGGTCCAATCCTGGCCCACGATCAAACTCCAGCCCCAGGCTCCAGCCCGGCCTACATTCCGCCCATCCCGTCTCCAAATCCGTCCCGTGTCTCGGCCCCTGTCCCGGGCTCGGCTCCAGCTCCCGACTCGGTTCCAGCGGCCCCCGCCTCCACCTCCAGGCCCCCAGAAAAAGATGCCTTCTCGCTGAGGTGCGGGAGTCTCTCCGGGGGTGTCAGGAGGCTGGAGCACCCCCCCAGCCAGATCCCCCGGGCCGTGGGGGCGGGGAGCTCCGCTGCCCCCAGTCGCTCCAGCCCCTGTCCGAGCCTGTCCTCCGACAGCGAGAGAGGCCCCCCAACTCCTTCTCCTCCCCCTTGCTCCCTCCGTCAGCCCTCCTCCTCCTTCTCCACCTCCTCCACCTCCTCCCTGTTTGCAGGGCGTTTGGGCCAGCCACCAAGGGGGCCTCTCTCGCTCCACATGTACAGCCGGAAAAACGTTTTCCTCCATCACTCGCTTCACACGGCTGAACTGCAGGCCCTGGCACAGCATGATAGCTGAGGCTCAGCCAGGGAGACACACACACACACACACACACACACACACACAGGGACTTTGCTTGGAGGCATATACAGTATGTATTGTATATTACATATTGCTAAAGCCTCACTTACACAGAGCGCCCTGACAGTTACAGACAGCCATATCATTGGAGTGATGGTGTGGCTCTAACACCCCTTCCTCACACATACTTCCTGTGTTGCTCTGTGATCAAAGCTAATGTCACTACACATACATAGCTCCTAGTTTCAACTTGCAACCTGCAAACACACGCGCACACTTTGCCACACACTCCTGGCTGTCAGAGCTAACAAGGCCCTCATCCATCTATCAGAACACCCACGTTATTTCATAAGTACTGAAAGCTGCTTGTGCACCCACACACACAGAAACGCACACACACAGAGACGCACAGACACTTGTCACAACACTCACAGGAGCAACAGAAAAGTGAGTGTATCTGTTGCAACTATGTGTCCAATCAACTTGTTTTTAAACATGACAATCCCTGTGCCACTCATGGTCTATGAGACAGACATGTAATACCCAGACTATAAGACAGACATACGATACCCAGACTATAAGACAGACATGTGATACCCAGACTATGAGACAAACATGTGATACCCAGACTATAAGACAGACATGTGATACCCAGACTATAAGACAGACATGTGATACCCAGACTATAAGACAGACATGTGATACCCAGACTATGAGACAAACATGTGATACCCAGACTATAAGACAGACATGTGATACCCAGACTATAAGACAGACATGTGATACCCAGACTATAAGACAGACATGTGATACCCAGACTATAAGACAGACATGTGATACCCAGACCATAAGACAGACATGTGATACCCAGACCATAAGACAGACATGTGATACCCAGACTATAAGACAGACGTGATACCCAGACTATAAGACAGACATGTGATACCCAGGGCTTTCCTTTTAGTGAGTTGCCAAAATAAAACTGATGTTTACTCAGGCGTCTACAGACCCATTTCTAGGTTGAATATTTTACACTGAGGAAACTAACCAACTGCATGCCTGTTACCACTGGGGCGACAGTAAATCAACTGGAAGTAATTTTGTTCATTCACAAAGAGTGAGGATTATGAATATGTATGTAGACCTCTTTTCTAAAAATGTATTCAATCCTGGACGATTTGTATGTATATGAAATGATTCATGTTCCCTTGTGATTCCCCGGGGCTTGACTGTTTGATCAAACTACTGTAAATGTTCCTGGGAAACGGACTACCCCAATGATGATGGGGGGAAATATCAGATGATTACGGTTTATGAACATAACTGACCCACAACAACCCCATATGGAGAGGACTATTTCCATGAACGAATGGAGCCATGTAAAAGCCAATAAGGATCCGCACTTCTACGATTTCTATGGAACTCATTTGTGACCGTTGTAATATGAATAGGGATCATTCTTTGTTTAGATCTCTTGTATAAGGCAATAGGCAATCGGTAGTTGATGCAACAGCATTTTTATAAAGAACAATGTTAGTAGTGAGACATGAGAGAGGGTGAATAGTAGATGTGTGCCGAGTTTACGCACAACAGCTATGAGCTGGAATAAGAAGGCTGATAAGACACTTTTGGAGGGAGGATGTAGCCATTAAACTGCCGCGGACAGCTAAGACCTGCTCTGTCGTAACTACAGGTACACCATACACAGTAAAGATGTGTGCTGGAGGAAGTGGGGATGACCTTACACTAGAACCTGTGTGTGTGTGTGTGTGTGTGTGTGTGTGTGTGTGTGTGTGTGTGTGTGTGTGTGTGTGTGTGTGTGTGTGTGTGTGTGTGTGTGTGTGTGTGTGTGTGTGTGTGTGTGTGTGATGTTATTTATGGGTGGGTTTCTGGGTTTTGGATTGGCTCAAGGACTAGTAGAGGTTAGGGGGAAGCTGGAAGAAACACAGCTTTACTGCCTCTGGTTCAAACACTCTCCCTCAGGGCCACTGTTCCAATTAAACCCCCCCTCTTTTTCCTCTCTCATTGCTCTCTCTTTTCTCTTACTTGGTTTCTCCCCCACCTTTCTTCCTATATCTGCCCTCTTTTGTTTCTTCTTTCTCTCTATTTTTGCACATTCCCTTATTTTACACTAACTACTGACCTCTCAGTGTATCATTGCCACTTCTCTAACTTATTCATCCCCCACTCAGCTTATTTCCCCAGACCCCAGCATTGTCACATATGTCTGTTTGTCATAGTCAGCCATTTTATGTTAGTGGTACCAAGTAGTCTGGATGTTAAGGGCCGATGGGGAGAGTGTTAAATCCCTGGCTGCAATATTTCTGTACTTTAGATGGTTGGAAAAGAAACTAAATGTGGACACAGACCGATTGTGGTCAGGTAAACCAACGAAATACTTTGGCTGCAAATGCTTTTGGTACAGTGTGTCCATAGAATGCACTGAATAGAAAGAGCCACACTGCTGAAAGACCCAGATCCAACATCTTACAATGGACAGAATTTTTAAGACTCAGTTTCCCATGATTCTCAGTAATTTAATGTCATCCATAACTGTTTTAGGAAGCTATTTATTTTTCTGCCTTATTTAATGTATTGTTTGTTGTAATGGAAAATTGATCTTGACGTAGTTCTATCGTCAATAGTTTTATCAAAGAATATCTGTAACTATAATTTGATCGTAAAAACAGTCATATGAGGTCGGTTGTATAATTGTACATATATTTGAAAACCCTGGCAATATTCATGTACATTTATTCAATGTTTTTTGTTTTTTATTAAGAAAATTAGAACAGGGTTCACAGTGTAACACATATGAGATTTACGGGCAAATGGTCAGTTTCTTAAACGGAGATGAGTTGAGTCTTGAATTAAATCATATTTATAATTAATATCATGCTTTGAAGCTGCTTTTCAGAGAAGGACTTCCCTCAAAATGTATAGAGCCCCAGGTGTTTGTTAAAGGGGTTTACCTGTAGAATTCCTCTTTCACTGTTATTGTTGTTCACAAAGGCAATTTTCACCAACTATAATAAATAATCCTATTGAAACTGATGAAAATGAATTCCAACCTATTTCTTATTGATATTTAGTTAAAACAAATTTATCAAAAATGATCATTCTGTACACAATGACTAATAACGAAAGCCACAAAAAAACTTTTGGGTTTGCAGATATTTCAAACCAAAACAGAAATATTTGACAAGTATTCTGCATAGTTGTTTTTTTCTGTCACACTTCAAATTAAGTTTGCTGGTTGTATTGATTATCCTTGAGATGCCACTGGAACTTCATTAAAATGCACTCACTCCACAGACCTCAGCATTCTAACTGTGTTGAAACAATGGTCTGGCCACATATATAAACCCCTTTAATGGGAGAGTTCAACTTTTGAGAAATAAAATGATTGCACGTCCAATAATTAGTTTTTTGGTAAGTAGGTAGGTAAATGTAGCCTAGCTTAGCACAATGACTGTATGCCAGTAGAGTAAGCTAACATGGATCTGTTAAAAGTGAACAGATATGTGGTTAGACCTATTGCTGCGAGGCTGCCTACCCGACACAGTGTTAAACTATGGTTCTGCCTCGCAAAATAGGTATCGACACTGCATATCTGTTTCAACCACACCAACATTTTGCTTTTACATTGTCATTTCTACACATGGGAAATACAGAAGATACAATACGTAAATAACAAATCTTTGGAGTTTTTCTAAGGTGTATTTTCTCACTTTTGACAGAGCCATGTTAGC
Organism: Aplochiton taeniatus; assembly: GCA_017639675.1. Lineage (NCBI taxonomy): Eukaryota > Metazoa > Chordata > Actinopteri > Galaxiiformes > Galaxiidae > Aplochiton > Aplochiton taeniatus. The sequence continues at coordinate 17,847,094 of CM030179.1, forward strand.
CTGTGCTACTGGTTTACAGTTGTTGTGCTAAGCTAGGCTACATTTACTGTACCTACCGACTTATCTAAATAACTCATTATTGGATGAACAATCATAACATTGATATGATCATCTCGTCTGACTATGGGCGAGTAGGACATATCTTATTTCCCAAAGTTGAACATTCCCTTTAAAGCTTTGAATATTCCTAATAGCACAATGGGTTCCATTACTGTGAAATGGAAGAAGTTTGAAAACACCTGATGTTGAAGAGGCTCTCAGTAGTCTGGCAAGGATGGTCTTGACCAAGAATGCAATGGATTCTCTGACAGCTTCAGAAGTCTTTTGCAAAGAGGAGAGCAGTACTCCATCAATCTGGCCTTTATAGTAAAGTGGTTAATTAGTAGACACTCTCGAGTAAAAGGCTTGTGAAAGCCTGCTTGTGGTTTGCCAAATGCCACTTAGAGGACTGTGATAGCATGAGGAAATAAATTTCCATGTCTTATGAAACAAAAACAGAACTCTTTGGGCTGATCTCCAAGCACTGCTACCCATCACCTGTTGTATGGCATCCCTACAGTGAAATATGCAACAAAAAGAAAGTTTCTGTTACTTCGGCTCAAGTCTGCCAATGCCCTTGAGTAGCCAAGCCAAAGCCCAGACGTGGCCCCAAACCAAGTCTTTGGGGAGAGAGACTTGAAGCTGGCATTTCACAGCCACTCCCGTGGAATCTGTCTGAGCAGGAGATGATCGACCCGGAAACCGCCTATATCCAGGAGGACACTTGTAGGGACTTATTCAGAAACACTTTGAGGTCTAGTTGTCGCCTCAAAGGGCTTTAGACTTATTGACATATTTTAGTGCATATTTTATAAATCATCATCGCTGTTGAATGAGAACCTCCTAACAATGTACATTTACACTTTTGTCTCCTTTGAAGTACCTTGTGTTCTTCCATGTACTTTGACAGTGTTGGGACCCAGTTATCTTTCTTACTGCAAACACAGTAAGTAACTTAAATAAAATACTAGTTGTCTCAACATCATTAAGGGACTTAGCTGACAGCACATCACTGGCAGCAGGATGTCGTTCCTCCACATCTGAAATTTAAGCCAAATAATTACCCTACTTAAACCCTATTGTTGCATCTTCACACAGTCAATAACACTTACAGTGCCCTCCACAATTATTGGCACCCCTGGTAAAGATGAGTAAAAAGGGTTGAATTAGCTTAATCTCACTGAAAAAATTAGAAAAATCCAACCTATAATTGAGGCAAATGTATTTATTATAAAAAAAATCCCTCATCAAGAAATAATTATTTTTAACAAAACCTTGAGTGCCACAATAATTGGCACCCCTAGAGATTCTAATGAACAAAATGTAACAGCAGCATTTTTTCCATTTATATTTTACCTTTTTAAGTTGATGAGAGTGTTTAAGAACTTTCAAGCAGTAATCCATGATGTCCTGTTTCACAGGGGTATAAATATGAGGTGACCACAGAGGCCATATTCCCTTATTCATACATCAACATGGGAAAGACAAGAGAACACACAAATCAAATCAGGGAAAAGTGTGTTGAGCTTCATAAGTCCAGGAATGGCAATAAAAAATAGCTACTCTAAGATAAATACCTATAAACAAAACTAAAATACCCATATCTACCGTTAGGGCAATACTTAAAAAGTGCAAAGCAACTTGAACTGTCACAAACTTGCCTAGATAAGGACCCAAGTTTGCCCCCACGCACAGTGAGGAGGATGGTAAGAGAGGCAAAAAAAAATCCCAAAGGATCACTGTTGGAGAATTACAGAGGAAAGTAGCATCTTGTGGTCACCAAGTCTCCAAAACTACCATTAGACACCACCTCCATGCCAACAAAATATTTGGAAGGCATGCCAGAAAAAAGCCTACAAACGTAAGCGCCTGGAGTTTGCTAAATGCTACTGGAACTTTGACTGGAACCGTGTTCTATGGTCAGCTGAAACAAAAATTGAGCTTTTTGGCAACAAACACTCAAGGTGGGTTTGCAGTAAAAAGAAGGATTGCTATACCGAAAAGAACCTGATCCCCACTGTTAAGTATGGTGGAGGTTCCGTGATGTTGTTGGGCTAATTTCCTCCAAAGGCCCTGTGCACCTTGTTAGGGTACATGGCATCATGAACTCCATGAAATACCAGGACATTTTATATCTGAATCTGGCTGCCTCTGCCAGAAAACTAAAACTGGGTCCTTGTTGGATCTTCCAGCATGACAATGATCCAAAACATACATCCTAATCAACACACAAATGGTTAACTGAACACAAAATCAAGCTTCTGCCATGGCCGTCTCAGTCCCCTGACCTAAACCCCATTGAAAACCTGTGGGCTGAGCTGAAGAGGAGAGTGCACAAGAGAGGACCTAGGACCCTGGATGATCTGGAGAGATTCTGTAAAGAGGAATGGTCTCAGATTCCTTGCTCTGTATTCTCCAACCTTATTAGATGTTACAGGAGAAGACTCAGTGCTGTTTTATTGGCAAAGGGAGGTTGTACAAAGTATTAAATGCAGGGGTGCCAATAATTGTGGCACACATAGTTTTGTTAAAAATTATTATTTCTTGATGTGGGATTTTTTTTCTCCGAATAAATTTACTTCAATTAAAGGTTAGATTTTTCATATTTTTTCAGTGTGAGATTATGGTAATTCACCAAAAGATACATTTTTTATAACCCTTTTTACTCAGTTTTACCAGGGGTGCCAATAATTGTGGAGGGCACTGTATATTATATTCCTCTAAAAACATCCATGTATACAAAAAAGATCTGTGTTTATTTTATTGCTTTATTTATTCGTTTTAATATTCCTTGATGGCCAAATGATTATATTAAAAGTTCCCTTGGGATCCATAAAGTAAATTCCATTCTATTCCATTCCCTTCCAATGTATTTAAAGTGTGGAGTCATTAGCTCCCATGCTCTTTTGTACCATCAAATGCCGTGCTTGCGATACACTTGTGATTGATCTAGCTGTCTGGGTAAGCAATTATGGCTGTTTCCTCCCTAGAGAGAGCTTGGACAAATATGTAATTACGGAGCAAAGCTCACTTATTAAGTGGGATGGCTGGCTAGCAAAGACCTATGAGACCATGGAAGGACCCAGCAAAAACACACACAGTAATGCTAGCAAGCCTTTCTGTCTTATTAGATCTTAGTTTTTTTAAATCCACATCGACGGATGTTTATTTTGTTCTGAGAATTTCACACACAC
>CM030179.1:17855326-17867826 GCA_017639675.1 Aplochiton taeniatus
GAATGGAGGCCTCATACAGTCCATGTGTGTGCTCCCTCTCTGTGCTGGTCTGAGTCAATGACTGGCCGTCGCGGTCGCTGTAAGAACAGTACACAGTATACTGTATGAGAGTGAATCAAATCGAATCAAATCAACTTACTTTATTACATTTATTTTATACTTTTATTTGAATTTGTGCAGTGGTAATGACTGTATCAGAGCGAGATAAGCCCAGACGGCTCACCTAACTTCACGGTTTACTGTCCTCCTTGTTATAGTCATTCAGTTAATTACTAAGACTAAGATTGTGGCTCACAGAAATAATGTTTTGTGTGTGTGTGTGTGTGTGTCTTTGCGTGCCTGCGTGTGCAATCTATTTATTAATCAGCACCTTCGTTGTTTTAATTCATTTTTCACAACTGTTCTATTTTACTTCTACTTTGTGCAGTGGATCTAACTAATTAGTTTCCTGATTCCAGTAGATTATTAAAAGTTCTACAATATGTCACTTTGGTACTCACTTCCCTGCTTAAGTTCCCCCTAAAACTTTCAACAAATAAAAACGTCATCTTAAGAGGACGTTCAGTTTGGAGATTTCCAGTCTGCCTGTTTACAGCGATCTAATTGGGTGTTAGTAATGCTTACTTCCTGCATCCTTTGTAAACATCTGGGAGCAAAGCAAGAAGAGAGACTCATTGGTGTCAAGCTAAAGTTTTAAAATGAAATATTGTTTTGATTATGGCTAATTGGAGCAGACAGTACTGTACAGAGAAAATGAAAATAAAACATTAACCTTTATTCTAGAAGTTGTTTAGAAGATTATTTTATTTATTTTAGAAGTTGTTTAGAAGATTATTTTATTTATTTTAGAAGTTGTTTAGAAGATTATTTTATTTATTTTAGAAGATATTTGGCACATACATTATCATACGACACAAACAAGCACAAACAGGTCCTCTTATCAGAAGAAGTTAGGTAGGTAGGTAAGGCTGTTAGATTAAAAATCCAGAGACTCAACAACTCAATGCAAAACTGCATTCTCTATCTCATTCACAACACACTGGTAATCTGTGACAAGTATAAATGACCTCATTACTGCATCCTTTCCTCTCCTCTCCTCTCCTCTCTTCTCCTCTCCTCTCCTCTCCTCTCCTCTCCTCTCCTCTCCTCTCCTCTCCTCTCCTCTCCTCTACTCCATAAACAACAATAGTAAGGGCACCAACGCGAATGACACATTTGCAAAGCTACACACCAGCCCTTCAACAAATCCTCCTTCCAGATAGCACGCTAGAGAGAAAGAGAGAGAGAGAGAGAGAGAGAGAGAGAGAGAGAGAGAGAGAGAGAGAGAGAGAGAGAGAGAGAGAGAGAGAGAGAGAGAGAGAGAGAGAGAGAGAGAGAGAGAGACAGAGAGAGACAGAGAGAGACAGAGAGAGACAGAGAGAGTTGAGGACGGATGTAATTTACATCCTCGGCTGAATTGACAATAATCTGCGCGAGATGAAATTAGAATTGGGTTTGTAGATGAAATTAGAATTGGGTTTGTAGATGAAATTAGAATTGGGTTTGTAGATGAAATTAGAATTGGGTTTGTAGATGAAATTAGAATTGGGTTTGTAGATGAAATTAGAATTGGGTTTGTAGATGAAATTAGAATTGGGTTTGTAGATGAAATTAGAATTGGGCTTGTAGATGAAATTAGAATTGGGTTTGTAGATGAAATTAGAATTGGGTTTGTAGATGAAATTAGAATTGGGTTTGTAGATGAAATTAGAATTGGGTTTGTAGATGTGGTCGGGTTCCTTTCGTATTAAAGCAGAGTTGCCAATGTTGAGATAATTTACATGAGCTCTTGATGCACTCTTTGTGCCCCATATAGCTTTTGATTTAATGGCCTGCATTCACTGTAACTCACACAGGCTAACGGGAGGGAAGATGGCCAGAACGGAAAAGAGGAACTGGGAGAAGGAAAGAGAAAGAGAGAGAAAGAGAGTTAGGGGACAGAGCTAGATCGAGAGAGCTGGAGGGAGAGAGGAGAGAAAGACAGAAGCACATGAAGAGTTAGAGAGAAGAAGGGAGGAAGAGAGGAAGGGAGGAAGAGAAGAAGGGAGGAAGAGAGGAAGGGAGGAAGAGAAGAAGGGAGGAAGCGACGAAGAGCAGGAAGGAGAAAGGGCAGATGAAAGAGGGGGAAGAAAAGGAGGTGCGGGAATGAAAAGAAGGGCAGGAAAGAGGACACTGGGAGGCCAAGAGGGAGCGAGGGAGGGATGAGAGGCAGGAAGGGGTAGGAAGAGGAGGAAAGAGAAGAGGAAGAGGGCTGATGGTAGTTGTAGTCCCACATTTGAAACAGCAGTCCTGCTCTCTGGTGTGTCATTGTTCAGCCACCCTCTGATTACTGCTCACCCTGTCCAGTCTCAGGGGACCTGCAGCTCCTAATGGGTCACATCAATAGGCAGTTACTATCCCCTCAGTCCTCCCAAGTCTAAACCTCCTTTAGTCCCTAGAGGTCCACACTCTCAAAGTAATGTTGGCTAGTTACACAATCAAAACACACACACACACACACACACACACACACACACACACACACACACACACACACGCACACACACTCAAATGTGTTACTCAGCATGAGAATTGATGCATTGCACACTTTCCTTCTGATTTCTTAGGGCAGTGGGCTGTCAGTGTGCTTTCTGATAGCAGCCTGTTTAATCTCCATGTTCACCTGTGTGATCGTTATGCAGGGCCAGCCATTCATCATGCTGAGCCAATAAGGAGACAGGGAACACTAACCAGGAAGTGGACTGCTACCTCTGCCCTCAGATAGAGCGGCCAACCCGGGCATGTGTGTGTGTGTGTGTGTGTGTGGGGGGTGGGGGGGGTGGGGGGGGGGGGTGGGTGGGGGGGGGGGGAGTTCCCTTGGGAAGCAACTCTGCAGTCTCCCTCTTCTGCTTCAGGAGCTATCCAGTACAGTAGCCTTTCCCACAGCCCCATGCCCTTGAAAGTTAAAGCCCATACATAATGGCCTGGAGGACGGGTAGACAGGAGTCACCTCCACACTAAAACCAGGAAGCAGGGGACAGATAGGAATAGGTCCAAGCATTACGCTTAGTAAGTCTGGCTCAAAGAGAGTGAGATAGGAAACACTTCTAATGACCAGTGGGATTTACAGGTTTCACTATGTGGCATTTGTTCTGTATGTCTGTGTGTGTGTGTGTGTGTGTGTGTGTGTGTGTGTGTGTGTGTGTGTGTGTGTGTGTGTTTTCATGTGATCCGGTTTGTCCAGTGGCAGTTCTGCAGAATGGATTGGAAGTTGCCACACGATGAAAGCCCCCCCCCCCCCCACACACACACACACACACACATACACACCCACCCAGCCCATTTTCAGATTGCTACTAGCTACCAAATCAAATGTTTATGACCGTTCTCTGTGGGTGATACTAATTCTATCGACTAATTCAGACTAATCAAAAGTGTGCCCCTGCTCCCCCTGTGCCAACCCCGCTAGGAGGCGTCACCATGCCTCCAGTCAACAAGTCTGATCACTCTCCACGTTGCCTCGCACTACTCTGGGCAGAATGGCATCCGGCCAACAGTGCAAAACGATGACCCAAAAAAACACCAAAAATACAGATCAATATTTTAACCGGTAGGAAAAACGAGTGTGTATTTTTATACTTGGACAGATCTATGTGCACGCCAGAAGAAGCGTTTAGCCTACAGCGTTATACATTTTTAGAGAAGGTTAGAAAAGTTGTGGACTCGTGATAACACACATAGTGAGGGGGGTAGCTTACAAGAAGTTCTGTGTTTGGTGAGCGTCACAGTTCAACCACAACAAGAAGTTCTGTGTTTGGTGAGGGACACAATCCGACCAAAACAGAAGAATGATAGGTGTGCCAGGTTCCATTATGTGACCATATGCAATATGTGAACAACACTCAGACTACATGCGCCAATGTTGCTAGTGTATGTGTATAGCGTTGGCTAGTTGATAATTCAATACTTAACTTTAAATAACTTAGACGAATGTAACTAGAGTAGAGTGTTGTGAGTTTGAGAGAGTAGACTTTATTAGCATTCTAATAAATCCAAGTTGGTTCTCCATGTCAACTGATTTGTAACCACATGACATCATACTTTATACCCCAACATATTGCCTCGGGCTTAACCTAAACATTTTGACCACTCACAGGTGGCCTACACATCCCATAAACCTTTTGGCCAATCATGAGTAACCAAGACTCCCAAAAACAATTGGTCCACGCACTCCATGGAAACGACCAACTCCCTTGTATTCATAATCATTGCATCCCCCCATTTTACTCCTATGGTGGGGGCTCACACATACAGTTGAAAGATTATCCCAGGCCTACTTTAATGCACTCAGTATTCCCCCAAAGAATACACTCCTGTTTATTTCAACCCCCTAGTCAGGCTTAATGTCTGGCCTTTTGTTAATGCTCTACTGGAACCCCTGCTACAGGGAGCCATGGGCTCTGTAAAACACAGCTGGATGTCATTTCTCTCTCACAATGATTCTTAGATAAAAGTTATGCTCTTTTAGGCCTAAATATACCATACTCTTACCCTACCTCGATGTTGTTAGTGTGTTTGTATAGCGTTGGCTAGCTGGCTCTTACCCTCCCTCTTTGACTTTGTCTTATGAGGAGTTTATTGCTAACAACTCCCTATTCAATAACAACACATTTCATTTTAAAGGGCCCATAATGTAGACGTCCCACATTTTTGGTGTGATTCCTTAGTGTCTATGAAGCATATTTAAAAGTCTTTGAACACTCCCCAAAAAATATTCTGCACACTCTTCCTTTCCAGCTCACAGGCGGTTTTCAGTGGTGAATGCATGATGAATGGATTGACACTCGTTGCTCATTAACATTCATTAGCTGACTTATGTTATTGGCTGGGGATACAGTAACGTTCAGCTGTTGTCATGGCTGCTGATGGAGTAGTTTGACCCTGAGGACGTGATTGGTCAGTTGCATTGACTCCTGTCTCCTACATCACAACAGGCTGCGATTCAGAACGACTTGTAAAATAGGGGAGATGTGTTGTCAGAGGGAACACAACGCTAGACCCAGGAATATTCCAAATCTGACATTATGGGCCCTTTAAGACAACATTAAAATGGAAGGACAAAAGAGATATTTCCAGCTCTTTCCAACAAAAAAAAGGTCAAAGACTGACTTTGCAGCAGTGGAAAATATACACCCAGCAAAAGAGAGAAGGGGGTGGGGAGAAAAAGGAGAGGAGAGGAAATCAGTTCTGAAGTTAGGCAGGTGGACGGCAAAATGACAGAGCTGGAACGATTTACAGAAAAGAACGAGTTTCAGAGGGAGGAGACAGGAAGACAGTTGAGGAGAAAGAGAAAGTGATGGCCAGAGAAAATGGAGCTTTCCTATTTGACTAGTAATAGGTTCACACTTCTGAGGCCAAGTTATGTCCAAATAAATGGATGGGGTGCGGCAATTTCGAACTAGACTGGTCACAATGGGTCTAGTTTGAATGTAGACCAAACCTAAACATGACAAACTTAAAGTCAAGCCACTGTGGATTGTCTATTTATGTCTTAATGTGGAAATGGGTTTTGTTTGTGTGTGACGTTATGCATGTGTTGGTTTGTATGTAGGGCTGTGCTGGCTGCCATACACCTCTGTACCTGTACCTATATGTGTGTGTGTGTGTGTGTGTGTGTGGGGGGGGGGGTGTAGGTGTGTGTGTGGGTGTGTGTGTGTCCTGCTGCAGTGTCATTGTGCAGTGGTTTCCAGGCACCTGTGGGTAGCAGAGGTTGATTGATTAAAACCTTGTCTCTTTTCCAAGTCACCACACAGTAAATAACACACACCCTCTCATTATTCAGTCGCTTCTGCTGACCACACCAACACACACACACACACACACACACACACACACACATGCACACACACACACACACACACACACACACACACACACACACACACACACACACACACACACACACAGAACAAGCAAAGATTAGTCAAAGGTTTCGGCAGGGTGACCTTGTGCAGCATGTATTGAATGGGTGTGTAGACCGACAACCTAACCAGGTCCAAAGCAGCGTTCAATACTGAATCATATCATTAAGCCACATCACGATCTCTACAAGGAAAAGGACCTTTCTCTTTTATCTTGTATGACCTTAACTAAACGTGTGGAAAGGCATGGTTTATATCTATAAAGCTGCTGTGTTTGCTTGCTGACATCCGAAGCGCTGTCTGCATTTAGAACATGTCCCGTGGCTTCTGTGAGCAAGAGGGGAGCCCTCAGCTGTCCACCAGAGGTACTGCAGCCCGGATAATGAATTGTGACAAAGTAGTTTACATAACAAAAAGATTAAAGTATAGTTTTGTGGTCTGTCAGTGAAAAGATAGGGAACATTTAAATACCAGCGGGGACAAATCTTGGCTTAAAATAGACACTAAGGTCTTGCAGAGATTGTCTAGTCCTCACACAGAAGGTGAATCATCAGATTAAAACAAACCCTTGGAGACCATGGGTCTTTGTGTTCTGGTCAGTGGAGAGGTGGCCGTCAGACTGGGGCAGAGGGACATCAAAGTGGGCTACATCTGCAGAAAAGCTGGGTCAGCCGTCAGCCGGAGAGCAGGCGGAGGTTCTCACTTGAGCACCAACTGTGGACAGCTCCATTAGAGGGACTGTGTGGGCCAGCACTGACACCAGCACTGACACCAGCACTGTTACTCTGCGTTTCAGCACCACACCCTGTGGACAGCTCCCTAGCCAAAGGCCAGTGGAAAGAGCAGAGCCTCCAAAAGTTCCCAAATGCTGGAGCGAAAAACCATCTGGCATTCTGTGAAAACCTGGTTCCTAGAGAGACAGACGTGGACCGGGCCTATGCTTACCAGCCATGCTTTTCAGCACCATATGTTCTGTGGACAGCTCCCGAGACCACTATATTCGTACAGCGGGAGCACGTTTTCTTCTGGTGTTGGTTGCAATTCTATTTGTTCCCGTTTCTGACACTGGGTAGACACAAACCTCGTATGCTGGTGAAATGATATTATGTGGAAAGACAAAGCGATGGAGCCCAGCACTGTTCCATGTGTTCAGCGGGTACCAGTTGACTGCCGTGGACAGTTCCCTCGCTGTGCTCTACCATATGGGCCCACGGATCGCAGACATCCGCTCTCTAAACTCCACTTCCAGGGATTCACAAATAGCATGTCAACATCATTATATCTCTGTGTGCTCTCTGGATGCCAAGGATCACATGATTACCTACCAACTACGGGGCTTCGGCGTACCAGAATAGACATTTTAGAGAGCTGACAGCATCAGGCCTTCTGAACAGCTACCGCTTCCCTGTTTCTCACTCCGAGAGTAACAAGAGATTGCATATTTTTAGAAGATGAAACCTAACAAGATGGGTTGTGCCTGGTCACATTTCAACATCGTTTCTGTTTGAATACTAGGAGAAAAGAAAGAGAGAGAGAGAGAGAGAGAGAGAGAGAGAGAGAGAGAGAGAGAGAGAGAGAGAGAGAGGGGGGGGGGGGGGGGGGTAACTGGGGGAAAAGAAAATAAGCTGTATTTATGTAAAAGTGGCAAAATGACACATCATCCGCACATTAACAACTTATAGTTTTCCGTAGGAGTCAATCAAATGTACTTCTAAAACTTGCACTGTCTTCTTATAAAGTCAACGGTATACAGGTGATATAGTGAGAAAGCAAAAAAGGACCATCATAGATTACAAATATATCTAATCGACAATGGGATGGTACAAGAATAAATCTTGAAGTTCTGTCCTTTTCAGCAGTCCTCCCTTCTGGCACGAAACCTGGTTGACTACTTCTCTATAGACCTTTAGGACTATCTTAAGACTAGAATCATTTCCACTTCGCCTTTAAGCACGGCACCTCACCCCTGAAGGGCTCCAGTGGAGCTGACCAACAGTGCGGACTGTGGTGGTGGTGATGGACACTCTCCTCTGTGAATGCCTGACTGTGGTGGTGGTGGAGGACACTCTGCTCTGTGAATGCCTGACTGTGGTGGTGGTGGTGGTGGACACTCTCCTCTGTGAATGCCTGACTGTGGTGGTGGTGGAGGACACTCTCCTCTGTGAATGCCTGACTGTGGTGGTGGTGGTGGTGGAGGACACTCTCCTCTGTGAATGCCTGACTGTGGTGGTGGTGGAGGACACTCTCCTCTGTGAATGCCTGACTGTGGTGGTGGTGGTGGTGGAGGACACTCTCCTCTGTGAATGCCTGACTGTGGTGGTGGTGGAGGACACTCTGCTCTGTGAATGCCTGACTGTGGTGGTGGTGGAGGACACTCTCCTCTGTGAATGCCTGACTGTGGTGGTGGTGGTGGTGGTGGACACTCTCCTCTGTGAATGCCTGACTGTGGTGGTGGTGGAGGACACTCTCCTCTGTGAATGCCTGACTGTGGTGGTGGTGGAGGACACTCTCCTCTGTGAATGCCTGACTGTGGTGGTGGTGGTGGTGATGGACACTCTCCTCTGTGAATGCCTGACTGTGGTGGTGGTGGTGGTGGTGGACACTCTGCTCTGTGAATGCCTGACTGTGGTGGTGGTGGAGGACACTCTCCTCTGTGAATGCCTGACTGTGGTGGTGGTGGTGGTGGAGGACACTCTCCTCTGTGAATGCCTGACTGTGGTGGTGGTGGAGGACACTCTGCTCTGTGAATGCCTGACTGTGGTGGTGGTGGAGGACACTCTCCTCTGTGAATGCCTGACTGTGGTGGTGGTGGTGGTGGTGGACACTCTCCTCTGTGAATGCCTGACTGTGGTGGTGGTGGTGGTGGAGGACACTCTGCTCTGTGAATGCCTGACTGTGGTGGTGGTGGTGGTGGAGGACACTCTGCTCTGTGAATGCCTGACTGTGGTGGTGGTGGTGGTGGTGGACACTCTCCTCTGTGAATGCCTGACTGTGGTGGTGGTGGAGGACACTCTCCTCTGTGAATGCCTGACTGTGGTGGTGGTGGTGGTGGTGGACACTCTCCTCTGTGAATGCCTGACTGTGGTGGTGGTGGTGGTGATGGACACTCTCCTCTGTGAATGCCTGACTGTGGTGGTGGTGGTGGACACTCTGCTCTGTGAATGCCTGACTGTGGTGGTGGTGGAGGACACTCTCCTCTGTGAATGCCTGACTGTGGTGGTGGTGGTGGTGGAGGACACTCTCCTCTGTGAATGCCTGACTGTGGTGGTGGTGGAGGACACTCTGCTCTGTGAATGCCTGACTGTGGTGGTGGTGGAGGACACTCTCCTCTGTGAATGCCTGACTGTGGTGGTGGTGGTGGTGGTGGACACTCTCCTCTGTGAATGCCTGACTGTGGTGGTGGTGGTGGTGGAGGACACTCTGCTCTGTGAATGCCTGACTGTGGTGGTGGTGGTGGTGGAGGACACTCTGCTCTGTGAATGCCTGACTGTGGTGGTGGTGGTGGTGGTGGACACTCTCCTCTGTGAATGCCTGACTGTGGTGGTGGTGGAGGACACTCTCCTCTGTGAATGCCTGACTGTGGTGGTGGTGGTGGTGGAGGACACTCTCCTCTGTGAATGCCTGACTGTGCCCGTCTCTCTGAACAGACAACCAAAGGGGCTCTGAGATTTATCGCGGGATAAAACATAATTATGATTTATCGCAGATTTACCTTCATTGTCCTGACTACAGAGTTCCTCTTTAGATTCTCTCTCTCTCCAGCATGTTAATGAGGATGTTTTCTGCTTACTCACCACCATGAGCTCGTCCTTAACAATGTTCTGTGCACTCCTGTCAAAAGAGCCTTTGATTGCCCTCTACCCAATGGGATCATAGTAAAAGGGGAGGAAGACAGAGAGACAAGGAGAGTGGGAGAGAGAGAGAATGAGAGCCGAACTGGAGCGCTAACGTGAGAAAGACAGACAGAAAGAGATCTTAGCCTCAGGGCTTTGTATTGAACCGAGGCAGGATGATGAGAAGATGTTCTCAGGGGGACTGATACGGGAGTAAACTCTCTTTATGACTCTCTCTCTCTCTCTCTCTCTCTCTCTCTCTCTCTCTCTCTCTCTCTCTCTCTCTCTCTCTCTCTCTCTCTCTCTTCCAGCGTCTATTCCTTCTCCTTCCCTCAGTCTGCCGGGCTCCCCCTGGTCTTTCAGGGATGGTTGGGGGTGCCATTGGCCAATGAGGCGTGAAACACTCAATCTCCCCAGCTCCTTGATAGAACATGGAACAAACTAGAAGCTTCGGCCCACAAGAGGCGCTGCTGAAATAGAGGAGAGATAGACACCATTTGGAAATGCGCCTTCGCTGACTCCATGCGCGACAGAGATATGTTTATACATAATTACATTTATTTGCTGACGCCGTGCATTTTCAACCCAGGGTTAGACAACTGTGAAAGCTGGCTTGTTCCTGCGTTTCCCTCTTCACAGGAATGCTGCCAAAAGCTCCGGCAGGAGTTGTACATGGCTAATCTTCTGGGCTTGTTTGGCTACCGCACGGGTGCAGGCAGATGTAAGAGGGGACTTTTTTCGTTGGCTCGTTGACATAAAGTCATTACCGTGAGTCTTCCAAAGAGCTAGTCTGACTGGTTGCAGGGGCTCTCTTTCCTAAAGGAGGGGAGGGGGGAAAGGAGTGTGCCTTTTCGGGGTCGTAAATGTGAACTGCAGCTTTGGTCCTTGTCCAGAAAGCACTGTGGCCTTCCATAAGAGATTCTAACAGGACCATTAGATGTATGATAGCAGCCTCGTGCGTCCAGCCCTTCAGGCCATTGGTTTGCCATCAGTTCGTCCTCCTCGGGGCATTTTGGACGTTTGACGGGGTGTCTCGGGTGAAGACGTCCTCTCACCTCTTTATTACTCTCACAAGTCACTGCAACATCTTTCACCTCAGGCCCCCTTCGTTCTCCCGCTCTCTTTCAGGCACAGACACGGTTTTGCAAGAACGTGGGATTTTCATCAGTTTAATGGTTGATCCTACCTAATGTGGAAGGTGGGAATCTACTTGACAATGTCCTGTAGGATAATGCCAAGAATGAATATGTTCAGAAACGATGACGATTTGTAGAATATTATATCTATGACTCGACGGCAGCACAATCACAGCGGTCAAAGCTTGCATCCTTGCCTGTTTCCAATGCAAGGCACTGTATTTCTCCTTCAAATTTATAAAGCCTCCATTTACCCACAGCAATATGTACAGAGGATTCATCCGGGAGCCCTGTCCCTCTTCTTCCTCCAAGCCTATCAGGCAGATAAGGAAAACTTTCCGATAGTGTTTGTTTGTCCCCATCAATTATTCACAGAGAGCAGATCACCTCGCACTGTTGTCTTCAGAGGAATGAGACAAAAACACAGACTCACATTCAGGGAGCTTTGAAGAGTTGCCCTTCCCTGGCACATCGGCTGTGACCAGAGGTGACACATTGAAACAGATGAACCTCCTTTGGGTTCCACGCTGTGTCTATTGATTGTGGTCTCGGAATGAGTCTTTAAATGTGGACTCAGATGAACTGTGCCGGGCAATAGTGACTACTCAGGGAGATAGCAGGAGTTTAATGGTGTCTGGGGTCTAGATTGGGCCCGGAACAGCCAACACCAACACATCCTTCTCTGTCCCATTAGGTGGGAGATTAACTGCTTGGCCGTGTAGATATGGAACCTTGGGAACGGTGCTGGATAAGGAAAATATGAGGAGTAAGAGCTAAGTCTGGCAATCTTGGGTTGTGGGTAATATTATACACATTTTATCTGTATTAATTTTGCAAGAGGGAAAACTGCTCATCTCAAACGCAAAACCAAGAACTAGTGATGTATTTATTTTAGATTTGAAGAGACATGTTTCTATTGCAATGTACGCACTGCAAATTCAATCAAGCAGCATTTTTCTGAATGAGAAATATTTGAACTGCACAGAAAGCAGGATCAATCTACCAATAGGAATGTATAACTCTTTTGGGAAGTGCAGCATTTAGACAAAGTAATAGTAAACATTATGGCCGCAGTTGACATCTGTGACAAGTGAGAGATCAATGTAGAAAGTAGGCCTACACTGTATGTGTCGATATTAAGGCAGATGTGAGTGCCACGTAAAGCCTTGCATTTGTGGCAAATGTGGAAACACACACGCCAACACAGTGTACTGTATGTGGGTGTGTGTCCAAACTTTACAATATTAAACTCCTGTTGTTGTGCCCAGCTCGTTCAGGCCAGAACAAAGTAGAGAGATCGCCACGGCAACTAGAGTTTAACCAAGACCATTTATGAATGGCAGCTGACATGGTGGACAATGAAGGGTGCAGTCAGTGGGCACTGGGCAGAATGTATTGCATGGGTTTGTTGCGATGAGAGCTGGATGTGGTTCGAGGGAGTTGAATAGTGCACCAAATAAGTCAGCATGAAGGGACATGCCCCGGCTCCCGGCTTGCTCTAAGAGACGTCACCTTGGAATCCACCACAGCTATACAGTGTCTCCCTCATGTGTGGCCAATCCATGAAGGGTGGAGCCAGGCAGGTAGTCAGA
>CM030179.1:17870326-17872826 GCA_017639675.1 Aplochiton taeniatus
GCGACAAGACAAGGGCGGAGCTATGCTCGGTAGATTATGTGTCTGTTCTTCCCCTCTCTTCCTCCCCCCCTCCTCCGATCTACAGCCTCCCCCGCCCGCACACATGCCTCTCTAGCTCTCTCTCTCTCACCATGTATCTCTCTCTCTCTTTTCTCTCTCTCCCTCTCAGTTTCTTTCCAAACCTGGCAATTCTGATCCAGAACAGACAGACAGTGCACGACTGGCAACTGCTGCTGTTACCCCTGTAGTATTTTATTTTTATATCTCCTATTTCTCCCAGGCCTCCTCACTCTCTTGTCTCTGCCTCACACAGTGTGTAGGCTACCTTCTGATTAACCGCCTAGCGTGCCTGGCTGGCGCAAGAAACCGCATGCGGACGAAGCCGTCATCCCGCGCATCTTGAGCCAATTTTACAGTTGGTTTTCTCTCGCAGAAAGAGTGGTCGATTGCTCCCCATCTCTCTTTAACCTTTGAAAATAATAGGCTTTTCGGACTATTTGAAACTCTACTAGAATGTGACAATTTTGTGTTTTATTGTGATAAATTGGTTATGTGTTGTCACTTCTAATATAGAAGGTGAAGGAACCACACACTCTAGGAAAATCGTTTGGGATTGTACATTTTGTTTATTCGTTTCGAACGCTGTAGCTTGGGAGAAATGCGTCGTGTCTGACGCGAAATCATTGTCATTCGAGTCATCCTTAGGACCTGCGTTTCAAGAGACGCAACCAAGAGGTTTCCCCACTATACATGCTGCCGAACATCGCCTTTGGTTTATACCGGAGCTCTAGTTAGATTTGATGCGTCGGCGTGTGGACGCTGCGGTTCAGACAGGACACCAACATCTCTGAATGGTTTGATAAATGAGGATTTTCAACCGCGTTGCTGTTACTGGAAAGCTTAATCTGTCTTCAACTAAACATCCTGCGTTAAAATCAAGACACACTGAACACTTTTGAGAAAGATATAAACCGACCTTCTTATCCCTTGATGGACTAACTATTCGATCGGCAGGATTATCATCCGCTCTCACGGATCTTGATCTCGGTGCTTTTCTAGGGAGAAAAAAATCTTTGACAGCGGCAGATATGAAAGTTGTTCCAGTTATGATGTTCCTTGCCATATTTTGGAGCCAGGAGTGGGAGCCCGTTTTCTCTGATTCAATCATTCACATTGGTAAGTTGCATCTTTCTCCCGGCATCACTAGCCTTTGAAGTTCACTTTGCAAGCGCCACTGAATACATTTGTGGTGACCAAGAGAGCCGGGGTGGCAGCAGAAATCATAGGGCCATTACCCTCTACTAATGATGTCTCTGATACCCTTTGTCACGACGCCTGTGTGGATGTAAAATTGTCTGTAATTTGGACATCAGATTCATGACGTATATAATTGTCAAAATTATTAATTTAGACAGCCGATGTTGTGCGTCATAATTCGCATAACCAAGTTGGCATTTATTTTAGCACATAGGTAGGCCTACTTCATCTTTCAATTCATCTTTGATATAGCCAAAATTAATTCCAGTGCGAAAATGGACTGTTTTGGCAAATGCATATTAATAGTTCTGATAAAGAATATATACATAGGCCTGGTTCAAGATTGCCGCAAAAGATCAAACGGAACATTAGGTATAAATAATAATTTACATTAGTTGTCCTTAAGGAACCAGTTTGTTGGCTGTCAGTGCTGCGCAGGAAAACAGGTGGTTGGTGAATAACGGGCTGTTTTTACCTTACCACACGGATTAGACCCAGATACCTCTGGGTTAGCCTATTCCATTTGTATAAACTGCGTCTCCGCAATTATACTAAATGCGAGTTATGCAAGCATAATGCGCGACAACGTCCTGTACGCTTCCTGTGCCACTGGCTATGGTACTGTTTGGTGACAGAGACATAGCCCGTGTTCCTGTCTTACAGGCAAAGTGCAACAGCTCTTGTTGCCCTCCCCTACTGTGTGTGTGCTTTTGTGCATGAGCGCGCACGCGCGAGAAGCCGTGAGCGATCTGCTTAGGGAACATGTGTGTGTTTATGCGTGCTTGTGTGCGTGTGAAATAGAGAGGAAATTGAAAGAGAAAGATGGAGAGTGCGAGAGAGGTGGGGGTTGTATATATCATGTGAAGTACGCAAGGTGGTTGGTGGTGGGCTTATATGGATGGACAATACAACACAGTCCAGAGAGAGAGAGAGAGAGAGAGAGAGAGAGAGAGAGAGAGAGAGAGAGAGAGAGGCCCTGCCTCACCAGCTACCTAAGCACCTGTTCATTTTCAGTTGTGAGAACTGCTTCGCATATCGTGCAAATTTCTATTACACGCATATTTAGCGGCTAATTGTGGTTATGTATAGTTAAGCCTTCAATAATTGGGACATGGCTTAGTGATAAACGCGTGACTATTGCTTATTTAGCAAGACCTGTGCAAGTGCGTTGCGCAATGATTGGGCTGATAGTTGCGTAAATATCAGGTTGTAGGTTTTGCAGGTGTTCCACTTTTGAGATGGA
>CM030179.1:17877826-17897826 GCA_017639675.1 Aplochiton taeniatus
TTATTGAGACACACTGAGTCTGGACAGGCCATATCATCTATGTTATTGAGACACACTGAGTCTGGACAGACCATGTCATTGTCCTTTGGAACAGGATTGTATTTTAAGGCAGCCATTGATACAGTAGAGCAGTCGGTCGATTGTCGTTGGAAGAGATGTTATTGATATTGAGTTTGTGAACATCAAAGATGTTGGATGGAGGCCAACCTCGGTGCCCACATGAGGTCAAAGAGGAGTTTGAAGCAGCAGGGCGGGATGCTGTGTCCTAGCCAGCCCCCTTATGTGGACATGGTTTGCTCTTCTGTCTCCTCTGCTCTCTGAGTAGAGGTATGGGAGGTTATTTACAAGGTGTTTTCATTACTGGTTTCCCAGGAGCACGGCGCTCTGTTGGTAGACCGTCGGACCGTTGGCACCTGCAGGAATTGTCCATCTCCTAGTTTTCTCTTTCTCTTTCTTTTCTTCTGTCTTTCCCCTGGCCGTCTCTCTCTCCCACAGTAATATTAAACATGGTGAAGTCATGGTTCACGCGACTCGTTATGTTCATGTGTTAATACAAATTGAACAGGAGGAAAGCTACTGGGACTATTTCAGCCCAAGGCGCCACATGTGGACCGAATGAGTTATGCGAGTGTGTGGTCATGAAGGGCTTTGAATGAATAATGATAACAACAACTTTATTTAACCAGGTAGGTCAGCTGAGAACTAATTCTCTTTTACAGTGACGACCTGGTCCAAGAGGCAGGTAACGAGACAAGACACAAAATACATGCATGGCACATATACAAACAGTACAAAATCAAAAATTGGCATAAACAGTTAAGTCAGACAAGGGCAGCTTGATTTGACGGAGCTTCCTGAACGGTGAATGGCGAGGGGGCGGTCGGAGTTATGACGGCTCCTGCTTTCTTTGAGTGCTGGATGAATAGTGCCGTCAATTCAAGAGGGGAGGGAAGGAAGTGTTTGTCACGGCCCAGCCACTCAATAGGTTCCACTTCTGTGGCTACGCGGAAATGTGTTGTTCAGCACTTTGCCGAAGGGGTTGCGGCTTCCTCTCATTTAACGGGTCCAACTTCATGGATACTTCAGTAGCTGTTGGGTTAACACAAACAGAGTTATCAGTGTTCTTGTGAGCTGATCATAACAGGATTTGTAAAACTCCCGGATGGACAGCTTTTGCTTTCATTGACTGACTGTCTTGTTTTCGTGGTACTTTCTTTCAGCCCTATTTCAATACTGGGCACTAGTAATAGACAAGCCATTGAGTGATGGTTGGGAAGATGGTTCCAGGCCTAGGAACGCTGGGGAAATATAGGAAGGGGCACTTCAGTCCTCCCGTGATTCCTCCTGTCCAATAACCTGTATGTGGATTTAAAATGAGCATGAGTCCTACTCTGTAGTCCTGATACAGCATGAGTACTACTCTGTAGTCCTGATACAGCATGGGTCCTACTCTGCAGGCCTGATACAGCATGAGTCCTACTCTGTAGTCCTGATACAGCATGGGTCCTACTCTGTAGTCCTGATACAGCATGAGTCCTACTCTGTAGTCTTGATACAGCATGGGTGCTACTCTGTAGTTCTGATACAGCATGAGTCCTACTCTGTAGTCCTGATACAGCATGGGTCCTACTCTGTAGTCCTGATACAGCATGGGTCCTACTCTGTAGTCCTGATACAGCATGAGTCCTACTCTGTAGTCTTGATACAGCATGGGTCCTACTCTGTAGTCCTGATACAGCATGAGTACTACTCTGTAGTCCTGATACAGCATGAGTCCTACTCTGCAGGCCTGATACAGCATGAGTCCTACTCTGTAGTCCTGATACAGCATGGGTCCTACTCTGTAGTCCTGATACAGCATGAGTCCTACTCTGTAGTCCTGATACAGCATGGGTCCTACTCTGTAGTTCTGATACAGCATGAGTCCTACTCTGTAGTCCTGATACAGCATGGGTCCTACTCTGTAGTCCTGATACAGCATGAGTCCTACTCTGCAGGCCTGATACAGCATGGGTCCTACTCTGTAGTCCTGATACAGCATGTCCTACTCTGTAGTCCTGATACAGCATGGGTCCCACTCTGTAGTCCTGATACAGCATGAGTCTTACTCTGTAGTCCTGATACAGCATGGGTCCTACTCTGTAGTCCTGATACAGCATGAGTCCTACTCTGTAGTCCTGATACAGCATGGGTCCTACTCTGTAGTCCTGATACAGCATGAGTCCTACTCTGTAGTCCTGATACAGCATTGGGTCCTACTCTGCAGGCCTCTGTGTCCCTTTTATCATCCAGGCAGAATGTTGATATAACAGCCATTAGGTTTCCAGTGAGATTAAGGGGATCTTATAAGCGACAAACTGGAATGCATATTTTCACTTCTTCACAGAAAATAACGAATTAAACAGAGTGAGAGTCCGGACAAAGTACAATTTTATTAATGAGTACAGAGTGCTGGGCTGTACATAGATAAAATACTACAGTGAGTTCACTCTAACGACACAGTAAGTTCTGAGTATATCGGTCTAAACTAAATGAACCATTCCATTGGTCAAGGGGGAACACATGTGTTACCTCCCAGTATTGAGAAAACACATATTCATGTAAGGATATGTCTGCCTCTCCTTGGGATGGTGCTCTGATCTACCCTGGTCTACTCTGGTCTACCCTGGTCTACTCTGGTCTACTCTGGTCTACTCTGGTCTATCCTGGTCTACTCTGGTCTACTCTGGTCTACTCTGGTCTACCCTGGTCTACTCTGGTCTACTCTGGTCTACTCTGGTCTACCCTGGTCTACTCTGGTCTACTCTAGTCTACTCTGGTCTACCCTGGTCTACTCTGGTCTACTCTGGTCTTCAGTGGTGACCTGGCCTTCACACTGCCTCTTCCCTCACTGCTGATGAACAGCTCAGACTTCAACATCTGTTGCGATGCCCAAACGTGCCCCTTACAACACACACACACACACACACACACACACACACACACACACACACACACACACACACTTATGCACACGCACGTGCACGTACAGACGCACACGCACACAGAAATACAGTGGATGTTCCAGGCTACATCTCCTATGAGAGAGAGACATTGTAAATGGCCACTATAGCCTTGGATGTGTTCATTGAGTTCTGCCCAGACCGGTCCTGATGCTGGAGCCACAAAGTCAAGTCCTCCCCCATCACTGGCCTCAGAAGCACTACCCTTGTTGCCCCATCACCAATGGAGGATCTGTGCACGTTTATATTATACACTTCATTTCCCAAAATGCAAAACTGCATAAACCAGAATAGTACAAACGCCTCACACGAAATACTCCTAAAAATAGTTTAGGCAAAGAAACCGTGAAGGACTTTGGGGTGACATACGGTAGAGGAGCGTAGCGGGGGCCTTTCACTGGTGTTGGTATGTGAGGTCATTACAGCCTCTCTGCAGCCCTCTGGCTGCGTCTGGCTGCATCTGGCTGCGCTTTAGAGTTCCTCTTCCATCCCTTCAAATCCCTTATATCTTTTTTGACACTCAATTCAGCTCTGTGGTTTCAAAGGCTACCATACAACCGTCCCTGTAGGACCTCTCTCTCCGTTACCCTCACCTGGAGACATCTTCCCTTGCCAGGCCGAGGGCCTCCATAGATCTAGGAGGGCTTTGTGCGGCTGGATCTCAGAAGAGGCCAGAGAAGCTCTCTCTGTCCCCTGCTTATCTGGCTCTGTGTAGACCACGGCTTGAGAGGTTTGAGTGGT
This sequence comes from Aplochiton taeniatus, assembly GCA_017639675.1. Classification (NCBI taxonomy): domain Eukaryota; kingdom Metazoa; phylum Chordata; class Actinopteri; order Galaxiiformes; family Galaxiidae; genus Aplochiton; species Aplochiton taeniatus. Next base: position 17,881,570 of record CM030179.1, read on the forward strand.
CCATGGTTGGGTGGAGGTGCCCTGCTCAGAACATCTCCCCAGGGGACCATCCCACCAGACACTGGCTTTCATATCCTCAGGACAAAACGAATGTATTCTCATTCATGTATTCTTTGTTTATTTCATGTATTTCGCTTATGTGTCTCGCAAATGTGCCTATTCATAAATAAAGTCGCTGAATACAGTACACGACAGGCACGGCTATTATCCGAAAATTCCCAATGTCCGAAGTCCAACTTCCCTGAATGTATGTCTTAAGTAAGATTGGTGCTGCACTTTCCTTAATGGGAATCTATGAAATGTGCCAATGTCTTTGTTGTGATGATGACACACAACTTAATACCATAGCCTTCATTGTTACAAATACATGCATCTCTCAGCTGACAGAGCATATCCTTTAAGAGACTCACTACGGACTTACTTTTATTATTTTCCTGACAGTTATTCACTTGACTGAAATAACTCTTTGTGGTATTAAATAAAAGGAATTATAAACGTGCTCTGGTAATCCTTATGCAAATACCTTATTCAATTACTATCCGTTCTAAGCATAAGTCTCCTAGCTAAATCTTAAAAAGTTAAGCTGAAAATCCTCTTTAGTAGAAGGCCCTGCTGTAATCGTCAGGATATTGTTGTTTTTTCTCCCTCTTAATTCCCCTGATTCCTGGTGACCCTGGCTACTGTGTGTGGAGTTCTCCTGTGATTGTTCTGATGCTGAAGGTGGATGGGTCAGGTCAGATATCAACCCAGCGTGTTTGTGTGTGCTTTTGTGTTTGTGTGTTTGTGTGTGTGTGTGTGTGTGTGTGTGTGTGTGTGTGTGTGTGTGTGTGTGTGTGTGTGTGTGTTTGTCTGTGTGGCTCATTGTTCTTAGGGAAAGGTCACTTTCTGATTCATGTCAGCAGCGTCCCTGGTCCCCTCTCACTCTGTCATTACTCAGACTGGTACAGCACAGTCTGATTTACAAGCACACACACGCACGCACGCATGCACGCACGCGCACACACACACACACACACACACGCACGCACGCACACACACCCACACACACACACACGCACACACACACACAAGCAAGCACATGCACATGGAGAGATACCTACACTCGCAGCTTAGGGACAGACATTCTATGACAGCACTGCAATTGAGGACCAAGAGGCATGGTTGGGGGGGATCGGGGGTTTAGGGGAGGGGGATTGGAGTATTGTGGATTGTGTGTGTGTGTGGGTGGGTGGGTGTGTGCGTGCGCGCGTGTGTGTGTTTGTAGGGGATTAAACCGTATAATGCCAACAATGAGGAGAGGCTTCAGTGTTAAGGCAACACTTAAGAGATACGGTTAACAGCATTGACGGGGGGGGGGGGGGGGGTTCTTTAATGTGCCCTCAATCCTGAGTAACGCTTGTGTGTGTGTGTGTGTATGTGTGTGTGTGTGTGTGTGTGTGTGTGTGTCAGTTAGGTTTCCTTTCGGTTGATTGAACCAGAGGAACATCACTGCAGACTGGATGTACAATGTAAAGTCACGGTAATAAGGCATTGAACCAAGCAGCTTAGCATGGAATCACAGCAACGGCCATAACAATAAAAACCACAACAACAACAATAGATACAGTACAGTATCACATGGTACGTACACACACACACAGGGAGGGGCCCATACAATAGAGCAGCTACAGTACAGTATCACATGGCATGTACACACACACAGGGAGGGGCCCATACAATAGAGCAGCTACAGTACAGTATCACATGGCATGTACACACACACAGGGAGGGGCCCATACAATAGAGCAGCTACAGTACAGTATCACATGGCATGTACACACACACAGGGAGGGGCCCATACAATAGAGCAGCTACAGTACAGTATTACATGGCATGTAGGTTGATAGGACACATTGCGTATCCATTAGCCAGCTGTATTCCTGCTGCCTAGAGTAACAATGCAAAACCCTCAAACCCCAGTGTTTACCATGGCCCAGGCGTGTGTGATTGGGCACCGTATGCTCTGTGTGGGATTTTAGCCAGCACAGTATGTATGTTGTATGGGGGGGGGGGGGTGTATTCATGAACTTGCTTGTGTAGGTGTTGAGTTGTGTTATGCAAGGTAAAAGTCACGCTGCTTGTAACATTGTTTATGTATGAGCCGTTCAGGCATATGGACAACCATGCGGTTTATCTCCTGTGCTTGTCTGCGTTCTATGCTATTGTGTTTTTGTTGTCTGATCATTAACCATGAGTGTCCTCCTTTGTCTATGTGATGGCATGTGAGTGTGTTTGTGACAACACGTGTGGGAGTGGGTACAGGAGCACTCAGGACAGTTTTGGAGTGGAGTGTGCAGACTAGAGGTTAGATTCACCCCTGGGGAGGAGAGGGATGTGTGTTAAACGAGCAGGTTTAAAAATGTCCACTGATTGTTCCATTGCCAAAGAGATAAACACGTCCAAAGTGTGTCAGTGCGTGGGACCTCGTACCTGAAAGTCTTTCTTTACTTTACGTTGGCAAGATGCCACACCAACGTTTAAAAAAAACAACTGTTCCAGTGTTTAATAAACGATTTCTCTGGACTTCTGAACCTTGTCAGTATAATAGATATTGTTGTCATACAGTAACTATTTGCCCTTTATAGCTGTCTGATGTCTGTGGATTTGCCTTTTACCTGTTTGATATTTCTACTATTTCTACTTCTTCAGTTTTCCCACTCCATCCCTCCCTCTCTCCAACAAATTCCCCCTTTTCCGTCTTTGGGCACGATCTCCCCCTAAACCCTGTCCCTTGCTTCTTACAGCCTGGGCCCTTGTTGCAGAGCTAATATCTGTCTAACCTTGATGTGATTATGCGGTCGACCTCAGCAGCCCCCCTCCACCATAGCAAGCTCCCCTCCAGAGGCACAGAGCACAGAGAGGGTCAGATATCAAAAGTGACCTCTGCCTTCCCAACGCTTTAAACTGGCCCAACAGGACATCTCATTACCAGACATTTATTATGGAATTCAGCTACCTTGTTCCTCTGTTACTCTAACCCCCCCCCCCCCCCCCCCCTCTCTCTCTCTGTCTCTGTATCTCTCTCCACCCCCCTCTCTCTCTCTCTCTCTCTCTCTCTCTCTCCTCTCTCTCCTCTTTCTGGCTCTCACTCCTCATTCTCTTCACCCTATCTCCTGTCTTTTCTGCCTCTCTCCTCCTACTATCCATCCCTCTCACATTATTAAACCACATGGTGATACATGTGATCCTCTTGCCTCTCCTGTAAACAACCCTCCAGATTCATGACCTACGACCTATATCACCATACCCTGGCTCAGTGACCAGGACACTGACCTACGACCCATAACACAATGTAACACATGTAGGCCCAAAGGTGTCTCTGGGTCAGTCAATTAGGCTGAGGAGCATCAGTGAAGTCATGGGGCATGAAGAAGGGAACAGTGAATCATGGAGGCACTGACAGCCCTGAACAAATCCAAACCCAAACCAAAAGCAGTCTCCCCGTTCACACACACCATCTGCAAGCTGTCAAATGCCTTCCGAACAGGAGTCAATATTTAGTGCTGTTGGTGTTTAGCTGTAAGACACTTCAGGATTATTTCAAGTCAAGGGGGAAGCTGTAGATATGGCTTTAAAGCTAGTGTGTTTAACCAGGAGAAGCAGCTGCAGTTCCATATTTATATACCAAGCTCTTTCTGCTTGTCCTGTCTCCATGTCTGACCCCAGCCCCCGCTCCAACCCTATCTCTACCTCCAACCCTATCCCTAACCCTACCTACCTCCATGTACCTAGCCCTACCTCCAACCCCTATCCCTACCTCCAACCCTATCCCTACCTCCACCCATGTACCCAGCCCTACCTCCATCCCCAGCCCTACCTCCATCCCCTAACCCTACCTCCATCCCCTAACCCTACCTCCATCCCCTAACCCTACCTCCATCCCCAGCCCTACCTCCACCCCCTAACCCTTCCTCCATCCCCTAACCCTACCTCCACCCCCTAACCCTACCTCCATCCCCTAACCCTACCTCCATCCCCTAGCCCTACCTCCATCCCCTAGCCCTACCTCCATCCCCCAGCCCTACCTCCATCCCTAACCCTACCTCCATCCCCTAACCCTACCTCCATCCCCTAGCCCTACCTCCACCCCCTAACCCTACCTCCATCCCCTAGCCCTACCTCCATCCCTGCCCCCAGCCTCAGCTGATGTTCATACAATCGGGCAGCCTGATTGGCTGCATCATTAAAGGGGTATCCCTCTCTTTACACTATGCAAACACCAAGCTCTAGTCCCAGCCTGGTGTCAGAGAAGGTACTGTTAACAACCAAAGTCTCTATTATGTCCTCCCCGTCTTCCTGACGGACTGGGACCTGATTCAATGTTTATTAGGCCTGTGTATGGTAATTCTAATGGCCGTGGGCGGAATGGGGCTCTCTCTCCTCTCCTGACAGTCCCTCTGTTTTTCCCCCCGTGCCGCCGCTCTCTAAACGGGTTCAGGCTTGGGAGGGGGCCGGGGGGGCGAGGCGCTGCAAGCCACTGATGACCCGCTTGCTGGATGAGGTGGCTACGCATCAATGATTCAGAGAGGGGGGGGGGAGAGAGAGGGGAGAAAACAGAGAGGAATGGGGAGCGAGCGAGAGAGAGGAGGAGATTAGCAGAGACGTGGATGAGAGAGAGATGAGAAGAGATGAGGGCATTCGACAAGTGAGAGCAATTGGGAAGGAGAGACAGAGATGGGATGAGATGCACAAGATAAGGTTAGGTGGGGGAGGGGGGCATGTGAGGATGGGTCTGAAATAAAGGGGGAGAGCAGTAGAGGAGTGAAAGAGCACGAGAGAATGAGAGGCAGAAAGAGTCGGTGATATTATCTAAGGCAGTTTGCTGCCAATCAGAAGCACCTGAAGGCATCTCAAAAAGGGTTGACATATTCATGCATGGCCAACATTTTGTTCTCAAGATAACTGGCATTCGAAGCTTTGGGGCAGCAAGGAGGAAGCACAGGCGTGCGTACGCACACAAACGCACACACACACGCACACACGCACACGCGCGCACACACACACACACACGCACGCACGCACGCACGCACGCACGCACGCACGCACGCACGCACACGCGCGCACACTTCACGCTAACATCACAGGTGCTGGCAGACAGAGAACCACGCAGATCGTGGAATGTTTTAGCATGAGGAATCGCAGGGCAGTTCCTCGGCCAGCCTGGTCCATTACGCATGGCGCTGGTTACACTTTCAAAGTGGCATTTCATTGGTCAGCTCCTTCCGTCCCGGGCCTGACACAGCATGCAGCTTTCTCTCTCTCTCCTTCTCTGGGCTCTGTGGAAGCTCCGTGGCTTATGGCTCTCTCTCACTCCGTTCTGTCTCACTCCATTCTCTCTCTCACTCCATTCTCTCTCTCACTCCATTATATTTCTCTCTATGTATTCTCTTTCTCTCTCCATTCTCTTTCTCCATTCTCTTTCTCTCTTCATTTTCTTTCTCTCTCCATTTTCTTTCTCTCTCCATTCTCTTTCTCTCTTCATTTTCTTTCCCTCTCCATTTTCTTTCTCTCTCCATTCTCTTTCTCTCTCCATTCTCTTTCTCTCTCCATTCTCTTTCTCTCTTCATTTTTTTTCTCTCTCCATTCTCTTTCTCTCTCCATTCTCTTTCTCTCTCCATTCTCTTTCTCTCTCCTTTCTCTTTCTCTCTTCATTTTCTTTCTCTCTCCTTTCTCTTTCTCTCTCCATTCTCTTTCTCTCTCCATTCTCTTTCTCTCTCCATTTTCTTTCTCTCTCCTTTCTCTTTCTCTCTCCATTCTCTTTCTCCCTTCGTTTTCTTTCTCTCTCCATTCTCTTTCTCTCTTCATTTTCTTTCTCTCCATTCTCTTTCTCTCTTCATTTTCTTTCTCTCTCCATTCTCTCTCTCCCTCTGTTGGCCGTCCCTCCAGTGCAGCCTTTAAAAGCCAAAGTGACTGTGTCCGTGTTCATGCTTTGAATAGTCAATGGCTCCACAGGGAGGTACTGCAGAGATTTGGGGTCTTAAATAGTGTGGCCATAAAGGCCGCAAAAAAAGGATCTTTGTAATGTGCGGGTGGGTTTCATTTGAATGCTCAGGTGAACGTTCAAATTAGGGGAGTAAAAACTATCCGGTTTGACCCATTCATCACATTTTTATGAACAATAGAGCAAAAGAATATCAACCCCACTCCTACTCCTACTTGGTACAAAACTCTGCTCCTCAACCAAGTCCTCTGAGCACATAATTCCTGTCCTCTTAGACCTTCACTGGCTCCCTGTCAATCAACGCATTCATTATAAAATCCTTCTCCTCACCTACAAAGCTCTACATAACATGGCCCTCCCTATCTTTCTGACCTCCTCCGACCATATCTTCCTCTCTTGTCACTCCGATCCTTCTCAACTGGTCTAGTCATTCCAAAAACCAAGCTAAAGTCCTTCGGTGATTGTGCGTTCTCTAGGGCAGCACCCAAACTTTGGAACTCTCTCCCTCCTGAAATTCGCAACTCAAACTCACGACCCATCTTTCGATCTCACCTCCAAACCCATCTTTTCAATGTGGCCGACCCCAAAGTATTTCTGTGATTATAACCTGGGTGAGCCTAAAGCCGTTATTCTTTTGCGTATGTCTTGGTCAACTCATCGTGTGATCTATTTGTAGTTGTCCTTGCCTTATTGTTTGCCTTTCTGTCCATCTCTGTCTTAAGTGTTGTACTCCAGTGTGTTGCTCTCCGTCTGAGCATTATTGTCTTATTCTTTTTCTGTAAAGCGTCTTTGGGTCTTAGAAAAGCGCTATATAAATAAAATGTAGTATTATTTTCTATTATTACTACTCAGAAACAAGGTCCGGGTCAGGTGCAACCTTTTTTTTTAAACCAGACACAGACTCTCACATATGTTTGTATGCAGGAGTCTAGCTTGTGTAGCTGCTTTAAAACTACAGAAGGTGACATGTTGTAACCTTAGGAGGAGTGTAAATGTTTTCCATAGGCACAACTTTTAAATGCTGTTTTGTGGCTTGTCTTGGCCAGGTCTCTCTTGAAAAAGAGATTATATCTCAATGGGCTGGTTAAATAAAGGTTAAAAAAATAACAATACAAAATGTAAAAATTTGACATTGGGAGATGCCCAGGCTGGTGAACGTTGTATTGCATAAAAACACGGCATGGCCAGCTTGGTATGCACCCTGGGCAAGGGCCTTAACCAACTGCAATGGTTGCTCCACATATTCAAATGGGTTGACATTCAGATTACTTAAAATTAGAAATGTAATACCAATATTTGGATTGGTCGAGGCTCAGGGATGTCCATACAGGGGTTTGTTTATGAGATCTTTAACGGAGTTGGGATTCAGATTCCCCCATGGGTTTTGGTTAGAATATTCAGATGTAGACGATTGAGGTTTCCCAAATTCAATTCAGTTGAGAATGACAGCGTTTAGCAGTCTGGTGCTGATCTTCATCTGACTCCACTGATCAGAATGACAGTGTTTAGCAGTCTGGTGCTGATCTTCATCTGACTCCACTGATCAGAATGACAGCGTTTAGCAGTCCTGGTGCTGATCTTCATCTGACTCCACTGATCAGAATGACAGTGTTTAGCAGTCCTGGTGCTGATCTTCATCTGACTCCACTGATCAGAATGACAGTGTTTAGCAGTCTGGTGCTGATCTTCATCTGACTCCACTGATCAGAATAACAGTGTTTAGCAGTCTGGTGCTGATCTTCATCTGACTCCACTGATCAGAATGACAGTGTTTAGCAGTCTGGTGCTGATCTTCATGTGACTCCACTGATCAGAATGACAGTGTTTAGCAGTCTGGTGCTGATCTTCATCTGACTCCACTGATCAGAATGACAGTGTTTAGCAGTCTGGTGCTGATCTTCATCTGACTCCACTGATCAGAATGACAGTGTTTAGCAGTCTGGTGCTGATCTTCATCTGACTCCACTGATCAGAATGACAGTGTTTAGCAGTCCTGGTGCTGATCCTCATCTGACTCCACTGATCAGAATGACAGTGTTTAGCAGTCTGGTGCTGATCTTCATCTGACTCCACTGATCAGAATAACAGTGTTTAGCAGTCTGGTGCTGATCTTCATCTGACTCCACTGATCAGAATGACAGTGTTTAGCAGTCTGGTGCTGATCTTCATGTGACTCCACTGATCAGAATGACAGTGTTTAGCAGTCTGGTGCTGATCTTCATCTGACTCCACTGATCAGAATGACAGTGTTTAGCAGTCTGGTGCTGATCTTCATCTGACTCCACTGATCAGAATGACAGTGTTTAGCAGTCTGGTGCTGATCTTCATCTGACTCCACTGACGCTCCACAGGCTGCTGAGTGCACCGCCTTTGTCTCATCTCCTGACCGTTTCCAGTCTTTTCCTTTTTGCGAACGGACCGTGCTTTTCCTTTTCACCCCTAATTTTCCCATCCTGTTCCCTTTCGGGACTCAATGTGGTGATCCTACTTTCGGAGATGTTGCTGCTTTTCGGTCTCTTTCTTTAGGATTCCCTTCTTGGATCTAGTTCTGTTTTTGGTGCTCTCTCTCTCTCTCTCTCTCTCTCTCTCTCTCTCTCTCTCTCTCTCTCTCTCTCTCTCTCGCGCGCCTTCTATCTCCCTCTGTCTTTCCTCTCCACTTAGATCACTATGCAATAGCAGAGACGTTGTTGGAAGATGTCCACTACTCTCCACCTTAACGATGTAGACACTCCATCCCTATCCTCATCAATAGGAGAACAGTTCTGCAGGGCCGGGGGATGGGCGATTTCAACGCACCTGTGTTTTTTGTTATGTAAGGAACTGCTGGATTGGTGTAAAATGAAACGTGTAACAGTTGCTTGGCTTCTGTCCAGGAGTGGCGTGCATGTGTACACATAGCGTACTGAATTGGCTCCATTATGCCGGGGAAGCTCAATTGATGACTGATAAAGATTTTCAATACTAATAAGTCCTGATGCGCATCTTCTGTTCTGTTTCACTTGAGCTGCAAATCCCATCAAGACATTTCCCAGTGTGTATTATATTAGGCCCGGTGTCTGGAGCAGTTAAATAGACAAGGTAAACCCACACAGAAAACACCCTTCCATGCTGCTCTTTTTACGTAGCTGACAAGGAAGCAGCCAGCAACAGAAATGTATGCCACTTAGTTTGGGCGATATCATACAAACCCATCATTCAAATGACACCTTCAGTGTCAAAGCAGCGCCCTACTCTAAAACACAACTCAAACCTACAGGTGCTAAAGGAAGTTCTGAAACATGCCGATTGATATGATCCTAATGAACTCGTTGCCAGTGTCAGACGGCCCACTAGGTAAAGCTAGATGAACCAGCTGTAAAGCCACTGGGTAGAGTAGTCCCTTCAGGGCCCCCTTACAATAATTAGGATGCCACCCTGTTCCTTTCTAAGAACATGTTAGACATCGAAAACAATTAAGGGAATTGTCTTGCATGATGTAACACTGAAGGCTTAATTACCATATTAGGAAACATGTCCCTTCAAACAGGGCAGCACAGCTGTCATCATTCATAGATGGGCAGAGCCCCACTGCCAGACATGGCACATTTCTCCTGTGTACGTCTGTGTTTCTGTGTGTGTGTGTGTGTGTGTGTGTGGGGGGCGGGGGGGGGGGTGCGTGGGTGTGTGTGTGTGTTTGTGGGTGTGTGTGTGAGTGTGTGTGTGGGGGTGTTTCTGGAGAATCCACTATATTCCGCTCAGTCATCGCAGGGTGTTGCTGCATATTTAATAGATCAACTGTCTTTTGTTTAGCGAGGGGTTGAAAGGCTCTCCAGTATTTCTTTGTTTGATTTTTACATTTCTCTCTCCCTCCTTTTTGTCAGTTGTTTCTCCGAAACAATTTTCCAGCTGTAATTCTCAAAGCTAGGTCTCCGGCTCCAGGGGCTAGAACAAAGAAATGACATTCAAAGACCTTGTTGCTTATAAATGTTGAAAGGAAAATGTTGCAATGGGGCGAAAAAAAGAAAAAAAAAAAGAAACACATTTCATCAAACACCAATATTAATCAGTACTGCAGTGAGGGAATTTGGTAAATAGCCAGACACAAACAGAAACACAATTTGTTTTTCTCCCTCTCTAAAAATCTATTTCATAAGTGTCAGAGGGCCAGGCGAGCAGTTGGGGTGTCAGGACAACGTCACAACAAACAATATGACTACTCTGGGCAAAAATAGAAAAACTAAAAAATAGGTTATTCTATGGCAAATTTGTTTGCTATGTTATACTAAGGCAGTTTTTATACTATGTTACACTCAGAGACAGTTTTTCTTCCTTTGCTGGCAAGGTTGCAGAATTTGTTCTGGTTGTGTTTTTTTAGCTAAACAGAGAAAGGTGTGTTTTGACAATAGCCTTTCAAACTGGGCAGAAAGAAAGAGCGTAGGTGTGTGTGTGTGTTCTGTGCGTGTTCTGTGACTGATGTGCCCATCAACCCTAAGATAGGAGAATCACAGGGACACTGAATAAGGCTAATACAATCTAGAAACCCGCCTCATCTCTGCAGGGGGTCTGTCCACCACACACTGATACCACACACCCCAAATAGCACCCCTGCCACTCAATGTACTTTCGTTTGCTGTCTTTGCTTTTCTTTTCGGGTAACAGAAACTCTCAAACCGTTTTTGTTTGTTGCAGTTTAATGAGACACGTATTCCTTTGTATTCAGCTTACAATGAAGTTCATTTTTCAATTGGTGATATAAATCTGTTCCTTCAGATTGAGCTATTTAATGTGCCACGGCAGTCTCAGTTCATCCATCATCCTCGTGGAGTTGTGACAAGTTCAGATGAATCTTACCGTTTCGTTTCAATAATGATTTCAATTGTCCCCTTGTTGTTTGTTTCTGTCCATCTTTCTTTCCCCACTGGGATTACAATACTGGAAGCTGCCGGAAACGCTGTCAAGTGCAAACAAGATGGTGTCACTACAACGAAGCCAATGTTCCTAAATTGATTGAGCAGTTTGTGTCAAGTTCGCCGCTCCAAAAGCTTGCCACACTTGTGAATACCACCCACGGAGACCGCAGACCCACTGCAGAACGGCTTTTTACACTCAAATAATATTCCCCAACTTTTTTTGGTAGCATTTCCAAAACAGTTTCCCTGGAAAAAAAAAAGGCTTGTCTCTTTGCTGTCACGGCGATGTAGAGATGCGACGTCTCCATGTTGTTATCGACCTGTTTATCTCCATATGCGATGGGAATTGAGTGAATGGGTTTTGGGATGTAAAATCTGCTCAGACACAGGTGATGGCTAAATGACAACATTATGACTAACCACCTCAATCTGCTTCCCTGCCTCTCTGTTTGTGTGCAGAGGGACATGTGTCAGTATGGGAGCATGTGTCTATTTTGAGTACGTGTCCATGGTTGAACATGTTGACGTGTGTTCACCTATGAGGGGTGGGGTTGTGGAGCCGTGGTCCCTGACAGGCATATTGATGTTTCAGCACCCCCCTGTGTGATGATTAGCATGGTGGCGTTGGCAGCTTCCCCTTCACGCATCGCGCCTTCCTACAACAAAGATGGGCCTTTTGTTTCCCAAATTGGCGTGTTTATCTGTTGCAGAAAGGAATAGGAAATGAGACCAATTTTCTCTAAACAAGGTTTGAAATAGGACCTTGATTACACTATGAGATCCGTTTGAGATGTAATTATGGGGACTACTGAAGTATCATTTATGAATCTCATTGTTTATTTGTGGAAATTGTTGCCACATTATTTCCTTTATGCAGCTGACCCCGAGTGTGCACATTCAAAACGTTAAAGTGAGGATGTCTAAGTAGCCGTTGTGCCTATTTCCTTGGGCCACTCTTTGGGCTGTTGGTTTGCTTTTGTCTGTGTGTGTGTCTGTCTATGTGCGTGTGTGTCTCTGTGTGTGTGTCTGTGTGTGTGTCTGTGTGTGTGTGTGTGTGTGTGTGTGTGTGTGTGTGTGTGTGTGTGTGTGTGTGTGTGTGTGAAATACAGAGAGTGAGAGCCCATATATAAACAGTGATGTTACCAGGGTCTATCCTTCTGTCAGTAACTATTATGCAGGGATTGATCTCCAAACCAAACAGTGCACTACGCTTATCCAGTGTGTGTGTGTGTGTGTGTGTGAGAGAGAGAGAGAGAGAGAGAGAGAGAGAGAGAGAGAGAGAGAGAGAGAGAGAGAGAGAGAGAGGGAGAGTGTGTGCACCAGGGAAAGGCCAAGGCATAGTGGAGGCATGCTGCTGCATACCAACACACGTGTGGCACTGGAAGAGGAGAGAAAGATGGACAGAGGGACCACAAGGAGTAGAGTGGGAAAATACCAGTGTCAGGAGATGGAAAGAAATATCACAGGAAGAGGATTAAATGATTTTGCAGCAGTGAGGCAGGGCTTTTGTTTTGAAGTTGCTGTAGTTACTGTTGGGGAAGATGCTAACACAGGGCCAGCTGCAGACTGATTTGGGGCCCTGGGGGGAAATGTGGTCGGGGGCCCATTTGGGATGAGAAGACGTATGAACGCCATCTACAATCTACAATAACGTTAACGGTGTCTTTTATTAGTTTAAATAAAAAGAAATAATACAGTAGGTAAATATAAAAACAATGATGTAATAATTACAATAATAACCATAATAAACTTTTCAAACAGTAATACAAATGCAAAATATTTGTTTTGTCTGGCATTGCTATAAAAGCTTTCTTTTCCGACCTTTAAAAGTTATGCTGCCTTGACTTCACAGCTTGCAGAAGTAAAGTAAAGGTGCAGAAAGTAAAGGTGAACCCACTGGATATTAACACACTCCCTGGTAGGGATGCCACTGGTGCCCCCTCTGGTGCCCCCCTCTGGTGCCCCCTCTGGTGCCCCCTCTGGTGCCCCCTCTGGTGCCCCCTCTACACTACAGCAATAGAAGGAGCTAATGCCTTTAGCAGTGTGAATCAGAAAATAACATTTTTCCTTAATAAAAAAATATAATTAGTAATTTGGATTCATTTAAGCTTGTCTTGACTAAACACTATACATTGCAAATGTGTAAATGCTATTAAAATAACAATGCAATGGGGTTAATGAAGGCACTTAGTGTGAAAAGCCTTACACAATGTCCTATTTTTCTCATTCTTTCAATTTGATCAGCTCCCCATGCCTCAGCTACTGAAATGATTAAGTCTTTAGTGTTCCTAGCAATGGCTGTTGCTTTCATGTAGACTGTGCGAGGTGCTGTAACACAGATCAATACAGTCTGTCTGTCTGTCTTATCTAGAAAAACGATTGCCTGCGTTTAACATGACTTCATCTAACCTTATCTAGCATACAATTTCTTTAAAGCTGCTGGTCTACCATGGTAACCTTGACCGTTGCCAGGTTGGTAAAGGAGTTAGCTAAAACCCCATTTCTCCCTCTAATGAGTTCAAAACAGTTATGCATTCAGACAGTCGGCCTACTTGAGTCTTTGCTTTTCTCCTCCTTGTCCTTTTCCCTCTTTCTCTCCTCACAAATGAGTTTTTATTGTCAGGCGTCATGACATGTTCACTGCTTCTTCTCGTTTAAAAAGACGAGAGTGCGCTTTGGTAATATTGCAAATGAATGACTCGTCTGTATTTTTTGTTGGGTTGCGAGATTGCAAAACGGTCACAATTTTACAAATTACATTTTATTTGTTTAACAATGTGGAAAATATAAGCCTAAATTATAAGGACTACTAATGTCAAACATTATGATGAAAACACAACAGATTATGTTTGGTATACCATATAAAATAATGTTGTATCAACTTCATTGGGAGAATTGATGGGAATTACGGCTCTTTGAAAGGAGACGGTTCTTATGGCTTTGTTCCTTTGAGTTCTTATTTCTTTATTTTAGGGGGAGGGGGTTACTGTGTTTATCTGTGAAATAATCAGGATAATGATAGGGTAAGACTTGGATCGGATTCAAACTCAGACACACCACCGAAATAATTTTCTTTTGCATGTGTGGACTAGGCTTAGCAGCACTAAATTACTCCCAGTGCCAGACCTAATGTCAGTGATCTGCATTATAAACATTATACAGAGTGACGCCATATCCCTCTTTAATTAATTCCATCTACTTTTTCCCCTATCCCCTCCACCCTTCCATTCAAAGCTCTGCTTCGTCAGTGAAATTACCAGGACCACTTTGAATTTATTGTCTGTATGAAATGTGTTATGCAATAATATGCAAATAAAGTTGCCTTGCCTGGAATGCAATTTATGCAACACTTAATATCAGAAAACTTTTTATCGGCACAATAAGAAAACAAGTATAATGAGCTTTTGTGCAAAACAGATTTGAAATCAGATAGATAAACAATGTCACATGACAGAATATTTAAGAATAAATAGTTATAGAAGTAATAAATGTCTCATTAAAAAATAAGACTCTCTGGTATCCAAATGCTGCTGTGTTTTCGAGTTTGGCTCATTTTCATGTACAATCACGTCTGCCTCTTGTGACTGGTTTCTCATTGTTCACGTAAAGGGGACTGGATCTTGGATCTGGATCTGGAATTTGGCCACAACGATTAAAAGAATGGCTCTCACCAAGGACGGCTCGTTTCCCTTCATTCGTACCAAAGAGCCGTTGAAAGGAATCAAATGGTTCCCTAACCTCACTAGTTGGGGCCCTCTAAGGCTCGGGGGCCCCGCCCCGCTCGCCCTTAGCTGTGGCCAGCCATGCGCTAACTGACCCGTGCGATGTATGCATGTAGCACACCTAGGGGGCTTTAGTGCATCTAACCAGCAGTAAAGTTATTGCTATGAAGTCAACCTTTACTGAAGTGGTTCAGAACCCATTCTTGTACAATAATACACAGAACATTATTTCACATTAAATGGATGATACTGTAGATAGAAACTAAATTATTCTCCAAATGTAGAACATTTTCCACTGCCGTATAGCTCAAATAACGAAAAAATGTATATGGCTGGTTTCAGAATGTGAGTTTCAACCAGCAAGCAGACTGCATATCTTAGCTTTGGTCTGGTGGCTGTTCTTTTATTAGTCATATCCCTGCGTTGAGAACAAGCCAGAATCCACTGTGGAAACTCACCCAGTAGTTGTTCACACAGCTGTGGCCCTGCGGACTTGCCGTAGTTACATCCTGTCTGCACAGGAAGGCGTAGGCAGGCCTGACATGAGGTCAGCGAGCTTCGGGTTGTGAGCACTGATATGGACTCAGTTTGTTTTCCTTTTGTGTTAGCCTGAACCCCTTGGTGATGGAAATAGAGAACCTGACTGGGGATCAGTGGCTGAAGGCATCTTCACTCTGAACTAGGTCAAGATGAATCCGTCAGGTCTGGGTTGAGATGCGAGTATTACAAAAAGGAATTGACTAGACAGTGAAGAAGTGAACATCATATAGCCTCGTTCTGAGAGGAGAAACACAATGGCCGCCTCTCCTCAGGCCAAAGATCACATCAACTAGGACCCAGACAGCCGTCTCACTGGCTGGAGAGTTAGGGGAAGAAGAAGAGGCTCAGAAGCTTTGCTTTGCTTTAATATTTCCACGTCCATGTTTGAGCCACAGAGTAGCAGGCGAAGAAAGTGTAGCAAAGTGCAAAGGTTGTTCTCGTCAAACGTTGTCATCGTAACTGTTCTCATCAATTTGCATTTTTAAGCAAACTTCAAATGTTTGCAATCCCTTGGTAAAGAGCTACACTTCGAAAAACAGAACAGCTGCAGAAGCCTATGGAAAGGGAGGTATTGGTCCGGTCTACTTTCTAGCTCAGTCTTAGTCTTAAAGCTAAGTCGAAAACAAAAAGGAGAAAATAATAACTGTTTTATTCTGTTGAACACTTCTTTAGTGACTTGGTGTTTGTGGATAGCCAAGGGTCTCAGCTTGAGACACAGCTGGTGATTCTAGTGTTGACACTGACAGTGGGATACCTGATTTTGTATGTGCGTCAAACAGAACTGTTCCCTGTTCACAAACAATTCTGTTTAAAGAGTCGATTCTGGAGGATGGTGGGAGCATGGCTGTTCCTCAGTGCCATAAACCTGCTGTCTAATAGAGATGTCCAACGGCCATTTCCCTCTCCCATGTTCCAAAATCCCAACTTAGCATAAACCGATGTGAATTGCAAATGTGTTTGTGTATTTTTGGGGGGGAGGTTGTTACAGTAACATAGTGTGACATAGATATGGCTAAGCAACAGTCTATTCAACAGCCTACGACTGCAGATACTGCACTGTGCTACATACCAAAGGAGCTCATTCTAGTCTTTTCTCGCTGTCACTTACTCTCCCGCCCTCACTCTC
>CM030179.1:17902826-17952826 GCA_017639675.1 Aplochiton taeniatus
TGTAACATACTTTACTAGCCTTAACCTCTCCCAGACTCACTTTTTAAGTTGTTGACTGTTTATTCCGTTTTTTTTTGTCATCAATATTTTAAAAGCTAGTTCATTCTTCCAACTTCAATACTTCTGTGAAATGTCACACAAATATACGTCTTAAGAGGACGGTAAATGCCTGAACAATCAGGGAAATTGTGTAAGTGCCCTATTACTGCTCACTCCATTGCTAGGGCGCAAATACGGCTGTTATGTATAACTGACCCTAATTTCCCCAATCGATTTCATCAAGATGATACAATTATAGCGCCGGAGGCATCAAGCTATTACAAACCATCACCCCGTCAACAATGAAATAGACGTTTCATTAGTGCTCTCTGTGTCCACCTGTGAAAACCCGGGTGAAATCTCCACCTGATGCGTCCACCTGACCTCTGCCATGATGAGTTCCATCTCAGCTACCCTGATTGGCTGCTTTCCTAGCTGGGGGGGCCCAGGCTGAGATGGAGGGATATCTTTTCAGGGTAGATAATGCTGGGGCCTTGCCACTGGTGGAAGGATCTAGATAGAATATGTTCCCCTCCTCTGCCTCTAATCTGCTTCGTGCTGGCTGAGAGAGTGGCATGAGGCCATTTTGGGCGGTTGGAAATCATTTAATGGCCTCGTCTCTGACTCCAGCCTTCAATCCATCCATCTCTCTCTCTCTCTCTCTCTCTCTCTCTCTCTCTCTCTCTCTCTCTCTCTCTCTCTCTCTCTCTCTCTCTCTCTCTCTCTCTCTCTCTCTCTCTCTCTCTCTCTCTCTCTCTCTCTGCGTCTGTCACTCCGGCTCCTTCTCAATTACTCAAGCTGCCTCTCGCCCGGTACTCGCACGTATCCTTCTCTCTCTCTCTCTCTCTCTCTCTCTCTCTCTTCACTTTGTCTCCTTTGTATCATTCTCTCCCTTTCTGTCTTTCCCTGGTCAGGAAGGTGAGCTCTGCCCTGTGTTTCTCCGGGGGGCTCTGGGCTGGGCTGGGGAGTGTGCTGGGTGTGGAGGGCACTAGACAACAACAACAACAAACATCTTAACAGTAATACCTATCCACGGCAAAGCATGCCTACTGTGCGTCCTCAAACCTAAATAATGAACACAATAACAATTTGTCTTATTCCATTATTCATATCATTGGGCTGGTTTATCACAAGAGGCCGTGTGTTGTTTGAAATGCAAAAGACAAAGAAATAAATAGTTTGGCATGCTGACGATCAATGCATTGTCTGTCCCAGATATTAATATCTATGCTTTTTGAAAACATCCTTTCAGAGCGTTACAAAGCACAGTTATGAAGTCAAAAACATGATCGTATTTCTTACTTGTATGGTTTCACATTGGGCCATATGTGCTCCCGTGACTGGACAGGCCATCAAAAGGTTAAGGAGGCATCTTCTTCGTTGGTCTTCTGACCTGCCTTAAAGAGAGGAGCTGCTCTGGGTTTAACTGTCTAGGTCCCTGATGTGTTTAGGAGCTTGGTTTTATCATGGTCTCACTCTCTCTCTCTCTTTCTCTCTCTTTGCTGTCTCTCTCTCTCTCTCTCTCTCTCTCTCTCTCGCTCTCTCTCTCACACACACTCACACCTTCTCTCGGAGCTCTCTAAGCATTTATGGTTATGGATAGTAATCTGTTTATGGATGTGCTTTGCGAGGAGCATAGGTCAAAGACTCCATGAAAAGCACCTCATATAGTGTCTTGTTTATGACAAAGTTGGCCGAGAGACAAGAAGAGACCGACAGACAGTCTGCCCGATAGAAAGAGAGACCGAGAGAGAGAGAGAGTCGGATGGAGAGATCAAAAATCAGCAAGAAGGAAAGTTCCCCACAGTTCTGTCTATAAACCGTCTTTCCAGTATCGTTTGGGAGAAGAAAAAATGGGGAGGGGGGGAGAGCGAAAAGAAAGAAGGAATCCCGGAGACCATATCCGCTCCCCTCCATAATGCATGAGCGAGGAGATTTGGGAAAGTAAACGCTTGATGAATGTTTCATGAGATCAAGTTGACCAAGCTCTGTCATGGGGGAGAAACTAAAGAGGGTCAGAGTGGACATCCCAATACAGGAAGAGCTACACCGATCGGTGGGCCAAAGACATCCATTATTTAAGGGGTGTGTGTGTGTGTGAGCTCAGGGGTGGGATTTCCAAACATGGCAACACTCCCTATCCAATGCCATTACCGGCTTTTCACAGTCGGAGAGTCAAACAAATAAGAAAAAGTCCAGAAGGAACCATCACAAGGTTTCAGGGATTAACGATTTTCAAGTTATAAAGTTTGAATCCAACGTATTAGAGCCAAGTCGATGTAGTGGTTACATTGGTTCATACTACTTTACCGTTCATTTTCAATATAATGTAGGTATTATTAAACCTTTTTCATAATATCCCGATTACCTGAAATACCTGGTCTTTGAAAACTCCCGAGTGCTATCGATATTGTAGCCTAATTCTGCGCTCATCTTCATAATCTCAAGGTTTTAATACTGTGGAATCTTCTGTGAGGGAGGACGATAACTTTAAATTATTGACTGTGTAGTCGACACATCAGAGTATGGAATGGGCTTTAGATATTAGATGAAGCAATTACACTGTAGCTAAAGGGAACCTTTCTTCCTTGCTACATATTGGTTTCTAGGGGCAATTGCTTTTATTGATCATATTATCAGCCGTACAGTCCCCTTACACAGACTGAAGTGCCATGTTATGGTGCTGCTGGAGAACAGCGCACGCCCACGTTCTCGTTTGGATAGAGACTCTGTCAAATTAGGTCGAGCTTAAAGAAATGCAGCATCACTGTGTAACTCTGGCTCGTGCCCTATTTATATTCATACGATTATTTATGCTCCTTAAAATGAGCAGTAGTGTCTCCCTTTTACAGGGAATTTCTCAAATTAAACTGGGATTGCTTGTGATTCATGATGAGCAGCTTAATACATCTGGAAATGACCTCATTTACGATAGGCGTGCTGTACATTACCAAGCATTTAAGGTGTAATGAACTAGTAGCATCAAATCAACCGCAGTTATCATAACCGTTTGTTTCTTGTTTCTCCAGTGTATCACTGCGTACAATCACACGTTTTCTTTTCGATGTTGTCCCGGCGGCGTCGAAGTCAGGAGCAAATTATAAAAAATGTAATGATGTAACGGTGTGACGTTCTGAACGTTTGTTGTGGTCATATCCTCCCAGCATAAAACAGCATCTGGCGATGGTGTGCCATATGCTCATGATGCTCATGGCATGCCAGCAATATCCCCTTTGGTGCAGGTTCAGGAAGACGCAAACACTGGCACGAAGTTTGGGTAAAAGATGATGGAAGAAAGGATCAAGTCAAGACACACACACAAACACACACACTTTCTCTCTCAAATTCATTGCAGTTTTTCTGAATGACTAAAGCACTAAACCCCATTGCCTGAACCTAATGCTCAGCGGCCTAAACCCATCTATCGAATCTATCCCTCTTTTGTCAAACCTTAAACAAGTTCAGGTAGTTAAACTACATTAAACATCCACTCTTTTCTGCAAAAGTCAACACATTATCAAAACATATTTTGCACTCTTACGCAGTTATGTTGAACGCGGACGGCAAAAGTTAAACACTACAACACAGCTGTCGTCAGGACTCTCGACAGTAGTCCACACTTGCTTCTAATGATGTGATCAGACCAATTGTACAGAATATAAGCCAATTCAGAGTGCACGTGTGTGTTGAATGTTACAGATACCAACAATGAATGGGAACCATCTGAAAGGCAGAGGAAGAGGAGTGTGTGTAAGAGGTGGTGGAGTACGAGGACATCCAAGAACAGAAATGTTAGATGAACTGTGATAGACCATGTTGTTGTTCATAGACTGATGACTAGGGAAGCAGGACAAAGAGTACCACGCAGTATGATTCTCTGTGGTCCCCATAATTACTTTTTTTTCTGGATTGCTTACACACGTTTCTTGAAATGTTGCTCCATTTCCCCCAACTCTGAACTCAAAGACATAACTGCACACTCAATTTCACAAACTTCAGACTTCAACGTCAAAACCAAACTCTCCACTCAAAACCATGGAATCTTACATCTAAACCAAACTTTGCCTTCAGACATCACACACAAGCCATCAAATACATTTACACTACCAAGGAGCCATTACACTCTGGTGTGATCAATTCAAAACACAACCGTAAAAACCTGTTACTGCAATGAAGAATGGTGCTTATGGTTTTCCCCCAGAACAACCTCTTTACACAATGAACACAATAAAGACACAACACACACACACACACACACACACACACACACACACACACACACACACACACACACATATATATATATAGTTTCAAAGAAATTCATTCCTCAATGTATCACGTACAATGTAAAACCAACTGACATTGAGTGAAAACAAATGTCAATTATAACAAACCTAGAATACAGTACAGCAAAGATAATCCATGTACCAATATAAACAGACCAACACTGCAAAGAAACAACAGTTTGTACAAACAGAAATAAATCATGTATTCTGCCTCAGCATCCCATCTCTAGTCTGGGTCAGGCCAGGGATTATCATGAACATCCCAGACAATATTAGGTAACCCTAGCCAGGCCTGTGGTTCTGATTGGTGCGTGAACTATTTTGACTTCAGTGTTTCCACCTGCAGAATTGTGTGTTACTTGGGTTCCAGCGGTGATGACTTGGGTGAGTGATATCGAATGCTGTGCTTTCTAAATGAGCACATGGTGCAGCCAGTGATCAATGAAGGGGTTTGTGTGTAGGGTCTTGCATCAAAAGTTCAACAAATCTGAATCGTGTGTAACAGGAGAACAGTGTTTACAGTTTGAGGAGATGAGGATGTCCTTTGGTAGATGCCGTCATGGTTTGGGATGTTTAGTCATAGTGTGTAAGCAATCGAGAAAAACTGTAAGGACATTCAGAGAAGAGTACAGGTAATTGTTTCTTTTTATTTTGGTCATTGAAAGTCTACTGCATACGCTTGATTCACCACATCACTGTGTCAATAGAAAGGAGACATTCCTGATTGCTCTTCAAGATGTTTTGCCAGAATCATCAGCAGGCAGTGCATCCTGTCTGCGTCGTGGATTGGCACAATGTCAGCTTCCACTGGTCGTCTGGATACACTGGTGACTCATATCGTTTGTCTTCAGCCCTTTCCTCCACCCAACAGAGGAGTTTTTCTCTGCGTGGCAGTGGAAGGTCTATGACCCAAAGCCCATTTACAAGGGAATATCTCCCACAGGCAATGGCATTGGCCTGTGATGAAATGGGCGTTGATGGTAGTCAAGGCTGAATCCGGCCCACCAGAGAGTTTTGCCCCCGTTGCCTGGCAAGGGAAAACGCTGTGTGTCATGTGGACGGAGTCCTCTGGCTGGACCCAGCACTGCCACGTGGTGCTGGGGCAGAATGAGTTGCTCGCTGATCGCACCAGGTCTTTGAGTGGACTTTACAGTGATCGTTATTTAGAGTTTTCTTAGGCTTTGGGCTTACCTGTACTGTATTTTTACTGTATGCAAGTGCTGAATATGCAGACGTTTGATATTGTATTACTTACTGTACTTACAGTATGCACTATATGCACTGTACTAAGCTGCGATTACAGTGCTATACATTTTTCCTATATGCAATAAAAAAATAAAAAAATGTATATATATATATATATATAACTATATGCCCTGGACGCTGTGATCTCGGTTTTTTGATGTTGTGTCTAATGAATGCTCGGTAGTGCTTCACACAATGGTGTGTGTGATCTGAAATTATTATTGGATTTGGAGCACAGATTACATGGTTTTGAGGCTATTGATTTTGGGTCCAGGGTTTTGTGATTGTAGTTTGAATATTTGGTTTTGTGTATAAAAAGTTTTGAGAAAATGGGTGAAGGTTTCATGAAATGAGGCAGTATAATTGCTATTCTGAGTTTAGTGTAAATTCATTTTAAAAAGTGTGTATGTTGGTGTGTGTTGATTTACAAATTCACAAATGGCCGTTAGCGGGATGGCTGAACAGAGGAGAGGAGAGGAGAGGAGAGGAGAGGAGAGGAGAGGAGAGGAGAGGAGAGGAGAGGAGAGGAGAGGGGAGGGGAGGGGAGGAGAGGAGCTGAGCTGAAAAGTGTGACAGTGAGAAAAGTGAAGGTAAAACTGAGGAAACATTGCCGCATCTCACAGGATAGTGGCAAACAGAGGACGGACACGACAGAAGGAGATCAAAGGTGTGAAGACATGAAAGGAGGAGTTCAGATTAGGGGAGAAGGCCTTGGAGCAAAGGAGGATTGTAGGAGAGGAGAACAGAGGAGAACAGAGGAGAACAGAGGAGCTTGGACCTGTGACAAAAGGCTTTTCTTTTCCAAGTGTCCTCCTACATTTAGTGACCTCCCGCCTGGAGACTCTAGCCCAAGGCCTTTTGAGGAAGGACAGGTAGAAACAGAGAGAGAAGAACAAACCAGGGACACAATGGAAGGGAAGGAGAAGTGGTGGAAAGACAGGGGAAATAAATTATTCAGTCATCCTTCTTTTTATTGATTTTTGATTTGATTGTGCTGTGTTGGCTGCGTTGTCATTTCTACAGTAACATAAAGGCAATTTAAAGAAGTCATTATAGATAACGTTACCTGTTATAGTGGAAATTGTCATTAGTACAAAAATTGTCTTTGGGCCAAGC
Source organism: Aplochiton taeniatus (assembly GCA_017639675.1). Taxonomy (NCBI): domain Eukaryota; kingdom Metazoa; phylum Chordata; class Actinopteri; order Galaxiiformes; family Galaxiidae; genus Aplochiton; species Aplochiton taeniatus. The sequence goes on from CM030179.1 coordinate 17,909,513, forward strand.
ACAACATGTCGGTGTTAATGAATGCTTCATGTTACAGATGGCAGGGGTGGATACCGCTGTGCGTGTGTGTGTGTGTCTCTTTTTGTGAGATGTTTCTGGCTCTTGGTGGTCTGATGAGAGTGTGTGTGTGTGTGTATGTGTGAGATGTTTCTGGTTCTTGGTGGTCTGATGTGTGTGTGTGTGTGTGTGTGTGTGTGTGTGTGTGTGTGTCCTGGTGGTGTGATGTGTGTGTGTGTGTGTGTGTGTATGTGTGTGTGTGTGTGTGTGTGTGTGTGTGTGTGTGTGTGTGTGTGTGTCGCTCCTTGACCTTAGCTCTCACAGTCGGACTATTACCGCAAGCAAAAAGAGAAAGAAAGAATGAAAGAAAAAGACTGCCAAAGGCTGAGAGATAGAAGGAGCTAGTGTACGATGAAGTAAGAGATGAAGGAACAAGAGATGGAGAGTAGGAGGAGGGGAGAGATGAAGGGTGGAGAGAGAGATGAAGGGAGGAGGGGAGAGATGAAGGGAGGAGGAGAGAGATGAAGGGAGGAGGAGAGAGATGAAGGGAGGAGGAGAGAGATGAAGGGAGGAGGGGAGAGATGAAGGGAGGAGGAGAGAGATGAAGGGTGGAGGAGAGAGATGAAGGGTGGAGGAGAGAGATGAAGGGAGGAGGGGAGAGATGAAGGGAGGAGGAGAGAGATGAAGGGAGGAGGAGAGAGATGAAGGGAGGAGGGGAGAGATGAAGGGAGGAGGAGAGTGATGAAGGGTGGAGGAGAGAGATGAAGGGAGGAGGAGAGAGATGAAGGGTGGAGGAGAGAGATGAAGGGAGGAGGAGAGAGATGAAGGGTGGAGGAGAGAGATGAAGGGTGGAGGAGAGAGATGAAGGGAGGAGGAGAGAGATGAAGGGAGGAGGAGAGAGATGAAGGGTGGAGGGGAGGGATGAGGAGAGTAGAATTGTTTTCGGCAGGGAGGTGGCGGATTGGGCCTTAAAGTCTCAAATATAGCATCGGTCTGAATCAGAACTTGAATCCTGCTCTCTCTCTCTCTCTCTCTCTCTCTCTCTCTCTCTCTCTCTCTCTCTCTCTCTCTCTCTCTCTTTATTCACAGTGTCTTTCTTTCTCTTTATGATTTTCTTTCACTCTCTTCAGTGTCTTGTTCACTCGCTTCTCCTGTTCTTTCCATTATTCTCTTTATATCATATATTTATATATTTCAGTTCCATGGTTGCTATGACGCCCTTGCAGGCATACTAAGCACAGTGGAGCTCATATTATTTCGATTTTCTTAGATTTCAGATGTTCTTAGCGCATTTTGGAAAGATTTTTATTGGTATAAGTAGCTAATGCTTCATTCTTAAGGTAAAACATTTTTTTGTAACTTCATAACTTTGATATTTTGGGCAAAATCGTTTTGAATCCGTCTCCGATCACGATGCTGATCCAGGTTATTTTGGTTTGAGCAGCAGGCTAACATTCTGTTCTTCTGCTGGACCTCCCGGGCTCGTTAAATGCAAAGTGCATCGTTTGGAGTCCGCTGCTGGTTGGGGTCGCTTGTTAGAGACGCGGCTTGTAGCCGCCAAACAGTCAGCGTGACCTCCACCCAAGCTAAGTGGCCTAAAGGACGACCTGCTGCTCTGATTCCTCCGGGCTGGCGCTGGCCGCCACTAACCTGGAGCAGCGCGTTACCCAAAGGGGAGGACTCCGTTCTCACCTGGGGGTTCCTTTAGGAATCGATCCTTTCTTTTTTATTTGATCTAGTCCATAACAGAGTTTGACAGACAATATGCACCGCGGCCTTAGGACGGACTGTGGGGTTCTGTTTGGGACAAGCTGTAGACCGTGTTTTTGAATCTGAAGACATTTGTATTCTTTTACATAAATCATAATATTCCTCTCTCTCAGCCTTCTTCCAATATGTTCTGCTGTCCCTCCTTCCGTTCTTTACCTTCTAAAGAAAGCAGCATCAAAGATAGTGCCACCTTGTGTTGACTCCACAGCAAGGTAAAGGCCTTTAGACATCTCCTGTCCTTCCTTTAGCAAGCAGCACTGAACCTCTCTACTTCCCTTTTACTGTAACACAATGCACAGCCATGTTCTCTGTCTGGCTCTCGCCTTGTAGACCCACCACACACACACACACACACACACACACACACACACACACACACACACACACACACAAATCAGTCACACACTTACATAGTCTACATGCACACACACTGGACCCACACACTCACCCATATGCACACCTTTGCGCACAGACGGCAGACCCCCAAGGGCGCTAAGAGGCACGGGGCAATAAAACCTCCCCCCTCAAGGACAGGCGCTGGGCGGAGACCGTAAGTAATACCATTTAGTTGCCGTGGCATCGCTGGCGTGTCAGCCAGGTTCTACGTGTCCCTTAACATGTCATTACCGTGGCTATGTCACTCCCAGACCGGCCGTGCCGCGCTGCAAAGCAGGCTGGGAGCTGGTCCGTGGGGCTGTAACTCAAAGGACACGTCCCACCGGCGCTACCCAGACCCCCCGCTCTGCCTCTTCCCCAGTAAGTAATGACAACATAAAGGGAATTTACGGCCCGTGCCACTCAGGCGGGGAGGTGGGGGGGGGGGGGTCGGGGGGTGTTGGCGGTGCTGATATACGGGTAACACCCGGTCGGACTGGACCCCACGCTGTCCCACCCAGAGCCTCAGCCCTCCACCCACACGGCACACACTAAGTTAATAATCCACCATGGAGCCAGGGAGCGGAGTCATCCATCAAGGGCAGATGAAATGAGCGAGGGCTGAAGAGGAGAGGGGGGGCGGGAGGATGTTAGGGAGGTCAAGGTCTCGGGGTAGAGCGAGAGAGAGAGGGAGGGAGAAAGGGAGAGGGAGAGGGAGAGAGAGAGAGAGAGAGAGAGAGAGAGAGAGAGAGAGAGAGAGAGAGAGAGAGAGAGAGAGAGAGAGAGAGACAGAGAGAGAGAGACAGAGAGAGAGAGAGAGAGAGAGACCATTAGGTGGTTGGCTGGTCATAGACAGTGTGCCGGTCGATGGTCTGGAAAGGTCTGGCTATTTCTCTAACCGTGTTTTACCTCGGACCGCTTGCTGCTTCATAAATTTGAGAGGACGAGAAACAAGGATGAGCCCGGGAGTGAGAGTGAGAGCAAAAGACAGGCAAAGAGGTACAAAGCCTGTGCGAAGAGAATAGAAATGGGTGTGAACGTGACTGACGTTGGTTTCAGGAAACCCACTCCATTTCCCTCTGCCCTATCTGCCTGTAACATCCCACATACGGGGAGAAGCCGCAGTCAGGGCTAGAAGTCCCCCAGTTCCATTTACTGATAGTAGGCCTCATTACCTACCAGCCTCTGATGGACGCTTCACACCCCCACACACCACCAGCCATTATCTGACTCCCATTGTCCTCTACTCAGCCTGAAATATAGGGACAGGATATCAGAGAGTCACTCAGGCAGACTATCCAAAATACTTACACAACCTGTTAAAGAAAAAAGCCTCAACACGCTGGAAATATGAATATGGTCTTTGGATGTATTGTGTAAGACACCGAAGACTGAGCCAGACTCATTTCAATTCGATCGGGCTTTATTGGCATGAAATGACCAAGTAAATAATGCCAAGGCATACAATCAAAAATAACAACGAAATAGAATTGATAATTATACAAATTTGTTACAAAAAATAATTAACACATGACTACTAATTACTCTAAGTGACAATAAGTGACTCTTGTCTGGTTTGGCAGATGTGACCATCATGGCATACTCACTAACTACCCGCAGGGTTAGGGTCAGGGTTAGGGTCATGGTTGGGGTTAGGGTTAGGGTCAGGGTTAGGGCTAGGGGCAGAAGTGACCAACATACTCACTAACTTCCCTGAGGATCCTATTTCTGGTTAGGTGAATGATCATTAAATTGTGAGCATGTGTTCTGAAAATAAGGGAAGAAGGTTTCTCAAATGAGTTTGTATTTGTCTCATTTTCACAGAAAGGGAAGGTCTGTCTCCACCTGTCCCTGGGAGCAGAGTGAACGCACACTGGCCTTTTCTCCTGGCCAGGCTATGCTCACTGGGCCCTGCTCTGTCACAGGGCAGGTACTCTGCCATTGGGTACTGTCTGTTTAGTGCCAACTAGAGTTCAAGTTCATTTTGAGAATTCGTTGAATTTTTCCCAAACTATTTGTGATTTTCTTTTTGTTGAGTTTTAATTTGGTGGAGCCAGAGTGAGGATTGTCCAGAGGCATTGGGGTATCGGCTGAATTCATCCCCAGAACCAGCTGCATGAGGGGACCCTTTTTATTGCCGCACTCTTGGCATTTGAGGGCATTATAATTTATAATAATTTATAATAAAGGGTTAAACATTTTTTCATTATTATATAATTTCATGGCTCGTTTTTGGATTGTAATAATTAGAGGGTATTGGCCTGCATGCACTGTTTGACTGTCAAATGAACCCTATGTGGTCTATTGAGATGGCGGTCTCAGTCATTCTCATAGTTCCTATACTGACAGGGTCACAGGTCTCCCATTCCAATGTGATTACAGCCTCACCAGATAATACTCTAACAACGTTACCCTGAAGTAGAGTCTGCTGATCTGGTCTTGCTGGAGATCAGTCCCTCCTTTACTTTGATTGTTTCGGTGGGATGTGGGACGTTTCTTGAACTGTGGCTTCAGAAACCCAGGCTAGGTCTCCCCCGCTAATCTACCTAGCAACCATTAAATGAGCATGAAACCCCCTGGGCCCAGCGTGTCGGCGTGAGGTGTTTCATATTATTCAGGTGAGATAGTTCACCCCTCTGGGAGGAGTCCGTGACCTTCTGAATAGTGGAAGACATGACATTGACCGTGAGGGACAGCGTGCTGAGGACTTTGAAGCCTCAGGGCTTCCGAAAAAAAACTGAAACCGAAATCTAAATTGTGACAGTCAACAAATGGCCTCCTTATGACAATACAGTGACTCAACAGCACACAATGTACTGCTCACCAAACAGCCATGGCTAAACACCATCTGTGATGGGACCTATCGCTGAGGAAAGTTAAAGATAGAGAGAGGGTGTCATGTTCTGAATCCGCTCATTTGGCTCTTCTGCGACACAGGGGAGCTGGACATGGGCTCAGGTCATGAATGAATTAGGCGTCCATCTTTGAACCTGTCTTTACGTCACCACCATGTCTGTCTGCCTGCCCACAGCAGAGCTCCAGGGGCCCATTTCATTAGAGCCCAGGCAGAGAGAGACGGGCGTCCATCTTTGAACCTGTCTTTACGTCACCACCATGTCTGTCTGCCTGCCCACAGCAGAGCTCCAGGGGCCCATTTCATTAGAGCCCAGGCAGAGAGAGAAGGGCGTCCATCTCGCCTGCAGTGGTTAGAGAGGGCTATCCACGGTCTGTTTAGAGTCTACACGCACCCCCGGGAGATGCGCGCGCGTGTGTGTGTGTGTGTGTGTGTGTGTGTGTGCGTGTATATATATGTGTGTGTGTGTGTGAAAGAGAGACTTGATATGCTCCTGTTTGGGTCAACTCAAACGCGTGTGTGTGTGTGTGTGTGTGTGTGTGTGTAGGTGTGTGTGTGCGTGTATATATATGTGTGTGTGTGTGTGAAAGAGAGACTTGATATGCTCCTGTTTGGGTCAACTCAAACGTGTGTGTGTGTGTGTGTGTGTGTAGGTGTGTGTGTGTGTGTGTGTGTGTGTGTGCGTGTATATATATGTGTGTGTGTGTGTGAAAGAGAGACTTGATATGCTCCTGTTTGGGTCAACTCAAACGTGTGTGTGTGTGCGCGCCTTCCCACTCGTCTACCAATCAGAGGCTTGTCTGGGTGCAGATAGACAAGCAGGGAGAGGACATTCAGGGCGGGTATATTTAGCTCATGCTAGCACACTGGGAGAGCTTTTAATAATTGAAAAGGCATCTGTTCCAATTAATGTGGCCCTTCAAATCGAATCCCTATTTAAAATCTCTCTCTTGTCTAACTGGGTCACTGTCTCTGTGCCGCATCAAGGCTAAAGTGAACGTGCGTTTTTAAATGTTTTATTTTCAGTTCTAAACTTCTACGTTGGAAGTCATTTTTCTTGAGGACCACCAACACAGACCTATTGTTTTAGTATTTTGTTAACAATAACAGAAGACAAATAGAAAAAGAAGAAATGTAATGGCAATATCGGTGACCACTGGGAGAGGCCGTTTAAAATGGCCGACTCTGTGTATTCTGGAGTGTTCTTCTCCAACCGCATGCGGTCCCTCTCCGTACACCTGTTGGCCCATGAGATGCAGGGTCATAGGAGTGGTGGGAAGTGTAGCCGGCGGCCAGAACAAGTGACTCTCGTGCCAGCAAAGACTGTCACCAACCCCCCCCACCCCCCCACCCCCACCCCCACCCCACCCCACCCCACCCCCTGCTAGGCTGGGATCCAACCAGTGCCCTCAACCACTCAACCATGGGAAGAGTTAGCTGGTGATCAGACTACACACTGGTTGCTGACAGAACAGAAGCAGATAGACAGGCCCATCCTAGCTTTCGGTCCAGCCCCGACCGTTGCAGGAGGTATTTTTGGCTTTGTTGAGTTGACGTCCACCATTGGGCCTCAGCCCTCTCCTCAGAGGAAGGCTAGCCCTGGTGAGTCACGCAGACTCCCCACCGGGCCTCCTGGACCACATGGGAGGAGCTGGTGTTTTGGAATGTGTGTGTGTGTGTGTGTGTGTGTGTGTGTGTGTGTGTGTGCGTTTGTTTTTATATACTTCAGGGGACTGTGACCTGTTAACACAGTCACGTCGTGGGGACCCAAAACATCATGGGTACCTAAAACCTAGTCCCCATGAGTCAATTCATTCTAATGGTAGGGGAGAACTCACTGATATGCCTGGTGCCAAAATTAGGGGTTGACCACAAAGTCATGTTTATCCGAAAGTGTGTTTAAAAGTGTGTGAACTGTTTGCTCTATACCGACCCCATCACCTGTTAGATGGTACTGCAGTCTCTCACACACTCTTTAACACAGACATGCGCAATTGAATCAGCCAATCACTGACAAGTCATTTACATAAACATGGCAGTACTTGGAAGGAGGATTACGCCTTGACAAAGGTAAGCCGTGTATTAATTGTATTAATTATAATATAACATTGATGTTGCAAGATTAGTAACAAAATACGGAAGGTATAATTTAAATATAAATTATAAAAAATTAACAAGAAATGTTATTCAGTCAAAAAAATAAAGTAAACTATAAGATTGTATCATTTAATTTTGCTAACTAAAATCGTGAAGCCGATTGTTGGCCAGTGCTAACAATGCTATCTAGTGAGCTGCAAAGACACATTTCTTAACTTAGTTTTGGCCAGAACTTTAACTTATTTCATACGTAGTTTATTCATTTGGATTAGCAGTCGTTCACTGTCAGTGTAGCCAGCTAGCATTTGTTAGGCTAGCAAGCCTAATAAATAGCCTAGCAAAATAGTTAGATAGCCAAGGATGTGGCTCATCCCTGATTGAAATTGTAGTTTTTACTCCCACATTGCGTTCAACCACCAACTATTGATTATCGACGATTGAACACTACAAGTCCAATAATGCCACCACTTTCACGCATGCTCCCTGTCTAGATTGATGCTGATATCGAAGGAAAGTTTGAAGGAATATTATCTCCGTTAACTGGACCCTCATAATTGTGGTAAGTGACTACATCGTTTTGTTCTTCAAAATAGTCGATTTCAACCAGCTACATAGCGTGACAACATGTGTTTAAGTTTCCTCATCAAGTCGCGTCTGTTTTAGTGAGGGCCACCGTAGTCAACTGGTCCAACACACAGGGAGGATATGCTAGTTGAGTGGGGAAATGCCGGTCGAGTATGTTAATCTTAGCACTGTAGCACATTTTCGACTGGTTTTTGGCAGGTCAAATTAAACATCCCGTGATAAAGTAAGCTGTTGTCTTTCATATAGTTTGTTTAGCTATTTAATTAGCTTAGCGTAACGTGTGCGCACTTGCGTCAAAAATAGTGCCATTTAACCACATACAAAAAAGATGTTGATTGTTGCAAGTTACGAGCTGCTTTACTTTCCGTCTCCCCCAGTCTATGGATGCAACTAGCTCATTGAAATATTGATCTTTGCTGGGCAGGAAAATGCCTTGGAGGATCAGCCCACTGGATGATGCCATTGACCATGCTGTGTCACAGACTGATAAGACATCAAAGCTGGATGTGAAGTATATCAACCCTTACAAAGGTATGTCTAAGGCTATGACCTAAAATGATCTCATCAGCAAGTGCCTTTGTAACTACTGTCACAGGGTACCATCCTAAATAGACTATAAGGACAGGACATAAAGGGGGGGTTCTTCAAATTAACATGAAGGAAAGGCTCTGTTGATGAACGTGGGGCTACCAGGAATGCATTTTTGTAACAGGATGGTCATCTGTTTGTTTCACTTAATGTAAGCAAGTAGGGTTGAGCCGAGGGACGGTGGCATCGTCCATCACCGATGCGACAACCATCACCCACTGAGCCCTCTAACATCGTAACATCGTGATGCAGTGCTTTACAATCTCGTTATTAAAGGAATGACTTCCCATTGCCAAGGTATGTGAAGGATGTTTAAAGTAGTATTGTAAGGTCCTCTCACAAGTCAGTTGTGGGTTGACAGGTCTGTGAAGTTACATGCATTTAATTTTTTTGCAAAGCTATAGGATACCTTATAATATCAGTGGACTGGCTGGTGCCATGTATTAAGGCTGCTTATAAGTGTGTCTGGTTACTACTCCATCTTGTCTCTCTTTTTGTGGTTAAGAACTGGCCATGAAACTAATCCAATAATTGATTGTGAATCCCACAGATTTTGGAAGACATGCCAGGTCTAGCAGACAGAGATGCTCTTACCAGTGCACAAGGCCCTGACTCTCCTGTTGGTGACAAGATCATTCACAAGTCACTTCCCATTGTCAAGGTATGTGAAGGATGATTAAAGCAGTATTGTAAGGTCAACTCACAAGTCATTTGTGGGTTGACAGGTCTGTGAAATTACCTGCTATGTGTCCTTGACCTGGACTAAACACATCAAATTAAATGTCTAACCTTTTGCTTATCACAGAGTCATTATGGTAACATTGGAAAGTAAACAATAACACAATTTCAAGATGACCTTGCTAGCCTAATGTCCAGTATCTCACCTGAACTAGGAGCCCTCACGGAGTCCCCTCACCACATGTTTAAGATACATGTGTGTTTACTGTATATGAGCTTGTCAGGGGAGGATATGGGATTCCAAGTACGCTGAAGTCCCCATGAATGACAATAACATGAAATGTGTTCAGGTCCCCTTGACTCTTGATAACATGAAATGTGTTAAAGTACTCATTGATCTCATAACTGAAATTGTATTTTGAAGCCATACACTTCATATGTAACATGATAGTTGCAGTATATATTTAACTGCTTTAGGATGTTATATTTTTTTGCAAAGCCATAAGATACCTTTTGATATCAGTGGACTGTGATGCCATGTATTAAGGCTGCTTATAAGTTTGTCTGGTTACTACTCCATCTTGTCTCTCTTTGTATGGTTAAGAACTCTGGCCATGAAACTAATTCATTAATTGATTGTGAATCCCACAGATTTTGGAAGACATGCCAGGTCTAGCAGACCGAGATGCTCTTACCAGTGCACAAGGCCCTGACTCTCCTGTTGGTGACAAGATCATTCACAAGTCACTTCCCATCGTCAAGGTATGTGAAGGATGGTGAAAGTAGTGTTGTAAGGTCAACTCACAAGTCATTTGTGGGTTGACAGGTCTGTGAAGTTACATGCTACCCGTCCTTGACCTGGCCTAAACACATCAAATTAAATATCTAAACTTTTGCTCATCACAGAGTCATTATGGTAACATTGGAAAGTAAACAATAACACAATTTCAAGATGACCTTGCTAGCCTAATGTCCAGTATCTCACCTGAACTAGGAGCCCTCACGGAGTCCCCTCACCACATGTTTAAGATACATGTGTGTTTACTGTATATGAGCTTGTCAAGGGAGGATATGGGATTCCAAGTACGCTGAAGTCCCCATGAATGACAATAACATGAAATGTGTTCAGGTCCCCTTGACTCTTGATAACATGAAATGTGTTAAAGTACTCATTGATCTCATAACTGAAATTGTATTTTGAAGCCATACACTTCATATGTAACATGATAGTTGCAGTATATATTTAACTGCTTTAGGATGTTATATTTTTTTGCAAAGCCATAAGATACCTTTTGATATCAGTGGACTGTGATGCCATGTATTAAGGCTGCTTATAAGTTTGTCTGGTTACTACTCCATCTTGTCTCTCTTTGTATGGTTAAGAACTCTGGCCATGAAACTAATTCATTAATTGATTGTGAATCCCACAGATTTTGGAAGACATGCCAGGTCTAGCAGACAGAGATGCTCTTACCAGTGCACAAAGCCCTGACTCTCCTGTTGGTGACAAGATCATTCACAAGTCACTTCCCATCATCAAGGTATGTGAAGGATGGTGAAAGTAGTGTTGTAAGGTCAACTCACAAGTCATTTGTGGGTTGACAGGTCTGTGAAGTTACATGCTACCCGTCCTTGACCTGGCCTAAACACATCAAATTAAATATCTAAACTTTTGCTCATCACAGAGTCATTATGGTAACATTGGAAAGTAAACAATAACACAATTTCAAGATGACCTTGCTAGCCTAATGTCCAGTATCTCACCTGAACTAGGAGCCCTCACGGAGTCCCCTCACCACATGTTTAAGATACATGTGTGTTTACTGTATATGAGCTTGTCAAGGGAGGATATGGGATTCCAAGTACGCTGAAGTCCCCATGAATGACAATAACATGAAATGTGTTCAGGTCCCCTTGACTCTTGATAACATGAAATGTGCTAAAGTACTCATTGATCTCATAACTGAAATTGTATGTTGAAGCCATGCACTTCATGTGTAACATGATAGTTGCAGTATATATTGAACTGCTTTAGGAAGTTTTATTTTTTTGCAAAGCTATAGGATACCTTTTGATATCAGTGGACTGTGGTGCCATGTATTAAGGCTGCTTATAAATGTGTCTGGTTACTACTCCATCTTGTCTCTCTTTTTGTGGTTAAAAACTCTGGCCATGAAACTAATCCAATAATTGATTGTGAATCCCACAGATTTTGGAAGACATGCCAGGTCTAGCAGACAGAGATGCTCTTACCAGTGCACAATGCCCTGACTCTCCTGTTGGTGACAAGATCATTCACAAGTCACTTCCCATCATCAAGGTATGTGAAGGATGGTGAAAGTAGTGTTGTAAGGTCAACTCACAAGTCATTTGTGGGTTGACAGGTCTGTGAAGTTACATGCTACCCGTCCTTGACCTGGCCTAAACACATCAAATTAAATATCTAAACTTTTGCTCATCACAGAGTCATTATGGTAACATTGGAAAGTAAACAATAACACAATTTCAAGATGACCTTGCTAGCCTAATGTCCAGTATCTCACCTGAACTAGGAGCCCTCACGGAGTCCCCTCACCACATGTTTAAGATACATGTGTGTTTACTGTATATGAGCTTGTCAAGGGAGGATATGGGATTCCAAGTACGCTGAAGTCCCCATGAATGACAATAACATGAAATGTGTTCAGGTCCCCTTGACTCTTGATAACATGAAATGTGCTAAAGTACTCATTGATCTCATAACTGAAATTGTATGTTGAAGCCATGCACTTCATGTGTAACATGATAGTTGCAGTATATATTGAACTGCTTTAGGAAGTTTTATTTTTTTGCAAAGCTATAGGATACCTTTTGATATCAGTGGACTGTGGTGCCATGTATTAAGGCTGCTTATAAATGTGTCTGGTTACTACTCCATCTTGTCTCTCTTTTTGTGGTTAAAAACTCTGGCCATGAAACTAATCCAATAATTGATTGTGAATCCCACAGATTTTGGAAGACATGCCAGGTCTAGCAGACCGAGATGCTCTTACCAGTGCACAATGCCCTGACTCTCCTGTTGGTGACAAGATCATTCACAAGTCACTTCCCATTGTCAAGGTATGTGAAGGATGATTAAAGTAGTATTGTAAGGTCAACTCACAAGTCATTTGTGGGTTGACAGGTCTGTGAAGTTACATGCTATGCGTCCATTACCTGGCCTAAACACATCAAATGAAATATCTAAACTTTTGCTTATCACAGAGTCATTATGGTAACATTGGAAAGTAAACAATAACACAATTTCAAGATGACCTTGCTAGCCTAATGTCCAGTATCTCACCTGAACTAGGAGCCCTCACGGAGTCCCCTCACCACATGTTTAAGATACATGTGTGTTTACTGTATATGAGCTTGTCAAGGGAGGATATGGGATTCCAAGTACGCTGAAGTCCCCATGAATGACAATAACATGAAATGTGTTCAGGTCCCCTTGACTCTTGATAACATGAAATGTGCTAAAGTACTCATTGATCTCATAACTGAAATTGTATGTTGAAGCCATGCACTTCATGTGTAACATGATAGTTGCAGTATATATTGAACTGCTTTAGGAAGTTTTATTTTTTTGCAAAGCTATAGGATACCTTTTGATATCAGTGGACTGTGGTGCCATGTATTAAGGCTGCTTATAAATGTGTCTGGTTACTACTCCATCTTGTCTCTCTTTTTGTGGTTAAAAACTCTGGCCATGAAACTAATCCAATAATTGATTGTGAATCCCACAGATTTTGGAAGACATGCCAGGTCTAGCAGACAGAGATGCTCTTACCAGTGCACAATGCCCTGACTCTCCTGTTGGTGACAAGATCATTCACAAGTCACTTCCCATCATCAAGGTATGTGAAGGATGGTGAAAGTAGTGTTGTAAGGTCAACTCACAAGTCATTTGTGGGTTGACAGGTCTGTGAAGTTACATGCTACCCGTCCTTGACCTGGCCTAAACACATCAAATTAAATATCTAAACTTTTGCTCATCACAGAGTCATTATGGTAACATTGGAAAGTAAACAATAACACAATTTCAAGATGACCTTGCTAGCCTAATGTCCAGTATCTCACCTGAACTAGGAGCCCTCACGGAGTCCCCTCACCACATGTTTAAGATACATGTGTGTTTACTGTATATGAGCTTGTCAAGGGAGGATATGGGATTCCAAGTACGCTGAAGTCCCCATGAATGACAATAACATGAAATGTGTTCAGGTCCCCTTGACTCTTGATAACATGAAATGTGCTAAAGTACTCATTGATCTCATAACTGAAATTGTATGTTGAAGCCATGCACTTCATGTGTAACATGATAGTTGCAGTATATATTGAACTGCTTTAGGAAGTTTTATTTTTTTGCAAAGCTATAGGATACCTTTTGATATCAGTGGACTGTGGTGCCATGTATTAAGGCTGCTTATAAGTGTGTCTGGTTACTACTCCATCTTGTCTCTCTTTTTGTGGTTAAAAACTCTGGCCATGAAACTAATCCAATAATTGATTGTGAATCCCACAGATTTTGGAAGACATGCCAGGTCTAGCAGACCGAGATGCTCTTACCAGTGCACAATGCCCTGACTCTCCTGTTGGTGACAAGATCATTCACAAGTCACTTCCCATTGTCAAGGTATGTGAAGGATGATTAAAGTAGTATTGTAAGGTCAACTCACAAGTCATTTGTGGGTTGACAGGTCTGTGAAGTTACATGCTATGCGTCCATTACCTGGCCTAAACACATCAAATGAAATATCTAAACTTTTGCTTATCACAGAGTCATTATGGTAACATTGGAAAGTAAACAATAACACAATTTCAAGATGACCTTGCTAGCCTAATGTCCAGTATCTCACCTGAACTAGGAGCCCTCACGGAGTCCCCTCACCACATGTTTAAGATACATGTGTGTTTACTGTATATGAGCTTGTCAAGGGAGGATATGGGATTCCAAGTACGCTGAAGTCCCCATGAATGACAATAACATGAAATGTGTTCAGGTCCCCTTGACTCTTGATAACATGAAATGTGCTAAAGTACTCATTGATCTCATAACTGAAATTGTATGTTGAAGCCATGCACTTCATATGTAACATGATAGTTGCAGTATCTGCGGTACTGCTTTAGGATTTTTTAATTTTTTGCAAAGCTAAAGGATACATTTTGGAATGTCTGTAAAGTTACATTCTCTGTGCACTGGACCTGGTCTATGGACATCAAATTAAATATCTACACCCCCTCTTTTCATTCAGCCACCAAGGCAACATGAGAAGTATAGAATACCTAACAGTGTGCGGGAACTTCCTCTTTTGCTTAGTTACTTTCTCTGCTTTCTCTCTTACCTGTTACCTTATACATTGTCAAATGTGCTGGAATATTTGTAAGGTATAGAATACCAACATTTGGAGATCTTTATATCCTAATGTCCAGTACTTCACCTGATACACTGCTTAAGTATGGTTTATGTTTTGCTAAGCTAAAGGATACCTTTTGATATCAGTTGTAGGCTGGTGCCGTGTATTGAAGCAGTTTATAAGTGTCTGATTATAATTCCTTCTCCTCTGTCTTTTTAATCACATACTCTGGCCATGAAACTATATATAATTAATCGAAAGTAAATCTTTGCAGATTTTCAAAGACATGCCTGGTGTAGTAGACGGAGATGCTCCTACCAGTGTACATAGTTCAGACACATCTATCGGCAAGATCATCCGGATGTCAACTCCCATTGCCACGGTATATTAATAAGTATATGTCTGATTAAAATGCTGTCTCTCTTTTTGTAATTATCACTTATACCATTCAACTTTTTTTACAATTCTAATGTAAATGTTTACAGATTTTGGAAGACAGCATTAGGATATATTCTGAAACAGTAATGAGCTTTATGCTTTCAGGTATCAACAGTATCAACAGTTACTGTCTGCCACCTCTTTTTTCACTAACCGTTTCCTGACATTTGTCATTTTAGAACTCAAATCATCCTTTCGATTCATCAGATGACAGTGAACAAGAGGATGTTCAAATACCAAGGTTGAGGAGGACCAAAAGCCTGTTGGTAAACTGCACAATGACCACAGTCTTTTCAGGAAACCTTTTCTCATTGCTATTATTTTAAGCCTCTTTCAGCAAGCAATAATACTGCATAGGACTAATTATCTTAAAGGCCAGTTGAAATCACCCTCAATGTAAGGTTGTATTTTGGAACAAAAATGAGGGGAACCTATCATTGTGTTATAAAGCTTGCTTTTAATGACATTTTTTTATTTTAATCTTTTTACACAGATGAACAAGATTATTCCAGAAGGCTCAGATTAACTATTTGATTCCACCCTAGACAGTGGGGAGGAATTTGTCCCTCCTTCTGGTGATGGCAGTAGTCCCGACTGTAGTGACACTTCCTATGTTTTGCCTCTACCAAGTCTGCCTCATATGGTCAGAGGGTCTTCTCCAAGTCCCCCTTTGCCTGACAGCACCAGCTGCCTCGGCATGGAACTTGATGAGATAACTGGTACCGATTCTAGGAATATGCAGATCAGGACAAGGTCTCTGCCTATTGAAGAGAAAGATGGAGTGAGCACTGACACTGTGAACATGGAAGATGATGAAGCCAAAGTAATTGTCAATGCTGTCACCAAAAAGGCGGATGGGTCCCGTTTTTACAACAAAAAACATTACTGTCTTTTCTGCTTAAAGCCTTTCAGCAAAATGGCAAGGCATCTAGAACAAGTACATTGAAATAAGAGAGACGTTGTAAGGGCTTGCATGTTTCCGAAGGGTTCGAAATAAAGGAGAATTCATCTTGACCATCTTCGCAACAGAGGTAACTATGCTCAAAATACTGCTGTATTGAAGACCGGCAAAGGGGAGCTTGTTCCACAGAAACTACCAGCTCAAGAGTCCAAGGGCAAAGACTACATGCATTGTGCCTATTGTCGTCAGGGACTATTCCTTAGAAATATACTGTGGCGACACATGAGAAGTTGCATATTACATACTTCAAGTGCAAGCCAAAAACCTGGAAAGTCTCGTGTCCAGTCCCTGTGTGCTTTTATGGAACCTGCTCCATCACACATCTGTAAAAAGCTATGGCAGCTGATTACTAACATGAATCAGGATGACATATCCCGTGCTGTCAAAGGTGACAAGTGTATCATTCAGTTGGGAGAGCATATGCTGAACAAAGGTGGGTCCAGCATCAAGAGGCATGAACACATTCGACAGAAATTTTGTGAACTTGGAAGACTCCTGATAAATGCCAAGAAAAATGTAGACTGGGCTCTCTCAGAGACGGAGAAACAGCTATGCAGACACTTCTCACGTATTGAGACAAGGGGGAAAAGAGGAAGAATAGTTCCCATCTTATTGACACCAAAAATGCTCAGTGCACTGGAACTTAATGGTTCAGTGTTAGCTGATGTTTTTACTGTTAAGCAATTTCTTTTTGCTGTTTACAGTGTAGAGCTAAGTTTCAAAATATCCTTTGACTGACTATAAACAGCAATCTTAAAGTACTGTCAGTGCCAATTGTTTTGGCAGTGTTCCCGGTTGGCCAAATAACCTGTACCAATGATTACATTTTTTATTAGGTTTGCTAATTCGAGTACAAATGTTATGTTCTATAATCCCATCACTCTGTGCCCCTTGCCAGGCCAAAATTAAAAGACAAGGATTGGCAATCATTTAAATTCCGAATTCATAACCAAATTATGGCACTTAAGAGAAAAGGTTCTTACCTACAAACTCTGCCTATTTTTTTCTGCACTTCTGGGTATTTGCACTTTAAACAATTCAATTAGCCATGGGTGCACGGTTCTTTGTGTTCAACTACTTAGCATTTCTCACGCTGTTTTATTGCATCGTGTAGTTAAAGGTTTAGTTCTGAATTATCCTGCAAAATATTGACACTTTTTTCAAGTATTCCTGCTCTTGAATTGGATATAGCCGGTGGCAGTGTTTTTTTTCTCCATTGTTTATAGAATGTAGTGCAAATACCGTGTTATAAGTTGTGCAAACAATCTGCAAAACATTTTTGAACTAAAAGATTGAGAATGGGTTGTGCTGTCTTATTTTTTATTTGTTTCCATCACATACATGTATACGTTTATCTACATAATAGTCCCACAGTTCTCATAAGTCATCCATAGTATTTTTGGAAGCCATATACTCCATATGTAACATGAGCTACATATTGGACTGCTTTAGGATAGGCAATAATACTAAGTCAAAGATTGTACTTTGAAGGAGATGCTCCCACCACTACAGAAGGCTTTCATCTGAGGTATTCAAGCTCTTTGAACAAGTTATTTCAAATTGTGATTGTAGCTGTATTGATATTTGAGAAAGCAACTCTGCTGATCAGTCTGGTTGTCAGGTGAGTATGAAACAGGGTGGTTGGGGATGATCTTGGCTTCCTTGTTCTGGACTGAAAGGAGATGGCAGCCAATTACTGCTGCCTGATTAACTCCACTTTCAGTCTTCTTTGGTTTAAGTGTAAAACGAATTAATTGATCAGTTAGCAATTAGCAATTGTATCAGTTATTTTGCATTGAAGGAAGCCAACTTGATACACATCCCCAAGATAGTAGTAGTCTCCATGCTGATGGGCAAACAATGTTAACATAGCTTAATGAGGTCCCCATGGTTCACGAATTCTTGTACAGTTGTGTTTGTATGCAAATGCAGTCCCCATGAATGACAAGTTATTGTGCAGCTGTGTTTGTATGCAAATGCAGTCCCCATGAATGACAAGTTATAGTACAGTCCCCTGAAGTCTGGTTCCAGACAGGTTTGGGACATTTTTTCATCCAATCAAGAATCTGAGATGGTTTTTGTGTTAACGAACCAAAGTTGAACTTGCGTGATTTTTTTCAACCCTGTGGGACCTCTGGAAAGAGGTGTCCCCATAAATGACGGGCAGGACATGCGTCCCCGCTTGTACATAAAGACAGGCATGTGTGTGTGTGTGTGTGTGTGTGTGTGTGTGTGTGTGTGTGTGCGTGTGTCTTTCAGAATGTGTTTGTGTGCGTGCGCGTGCTAGTGTGTGCTGTGTGTCTGAGATAGAGTGCGTGTATTTATGTGAGAGCGGGTGAATTGGTGGGCGTTTTTGTGTGTTTGTCTGTGCGGTTCCTTGAGTTTCTTTGCGTGTGCATGTTTGTCTTTGTGTGTGTGTGTGTGTGTGTGTGTGTGTGTGTGTGTGTTGAGCAAAAATAGCTCCACGGGCCATGGTGACAGTTGTTCTAGGCTCAGCCTACAAACTGACTAATGCCAATGGACACTTGCTGGACATATCACACATTGGTCCTGTTTTTTTCTGTCATCTGTCTCTCTCTCTCTCTCTCTCTCTCTCTCTCTCTCTCTCTCTGTCTCTCTCTGTCTCTCTCTCCTTCTCCCTCTCCATTTTTCCTTTACTTTCCAATAATTCTGGTCTCTCTGCAGTATTTGGATTCTTAGAATCTTTCTTTTCCGTATAAATATAAACACACACAGACATAACACATTCCCTGCCCCCCCCCCCCCCCCCCTCTGGCCTCTTTATTTCCTACCACTGCCAAAGCCCCCATTTCCT
Organism: Aplochiton taeniatus; assembly: GCA_017639675.1. NCBI lineage: Eukaryota > Metazoa > Chordata > Actinopteri > Galaxiiformes > Galaxiidae > Aplochiton > Aplochiton taeniatus. The sequence goes on from CM030179.1 coordinate 17,928,049, forward strand.
GTTGCAACCTTGAACCTGCTTACCTCGTTCCTTCTGATCCACACATAATAACTCCACACTGCACAATTCCTATTATCCTGCGTCCTGATTTAGACAGACAGATGTGTGTGTGTGTGTGTGTGTGTGTGTGTGTGTGTGTGTGTGTGTGTGCGTGCATGCCAGAGGTATAGGGAGCGTAATTCCCAAACATCCAATTTAAGTTACCCTGGGTACTGGGCTTCTGTGTGTGTGTGTGTGTGTGTGTGTGTGTGTGTGTGTAGGCTGGATTTTATACATGCATGTGTGTGCCTGCACGTTTCAGGCGTCAGGTTAAGGTGGAACCAGAGACCCAACTATTGAGGACAGTCCGTAGAATGGATGGTTGCACACTGTATATTCCAACACCTGTGCGATATAACACTGCAGAACATCACCATGATAATACTACACGCCATAGATTAGTTATCAACTTCCATCAGCAAACAGAAGAGCTTGCACATTTTGCATCTCAATATGATATGAATAAGATATTACTGAACAGACAAAGATGTTCATACATTTTCAATATCATGCAGAGGTAAAAGCTGTCAAATGTTCACTGAAGCCATATATTATCTCCATATTGTATGTAATAATGGCACGTCTAATTGAATCAATATAGTAACATTTTACACTCACTGGATATTCTTTTTAATAATGTATGCTACTTTCAACAGATGTACAAGAATCGGGCATGCTAGTGTTTCTGGAGAGACTTATTTTTTGTGCATATGTTATGCTTCCCTTTACAGTGGGGATCATGGCTATGCTTTGTGAGTGTTACCCTATATGCAAAGACCCCTGTGTGCCGTGTGCATGTTGGTGTGTGTGTGTGTGTGTGTGTGTGTGTGTGTTTGGGGGTGGCGGGGGGTGGGGGGGTGGGGGTGAGTAGTCTGTCCAGCACCAGAAGGCCGGCATGTCTTCAAACATCACGGTTGTGTGTGATCTTTGCTCTTCCTTCTAAGATGTTTGTGTGTGTGTGTGTGTGTGTGTGTGTGTGTGCTAGTGAGTAGTCTGCCCAGCACCACAAGGCCTGCACGTCTTCAAACATCACGGTTGTGTGTGATCTTTGCTCTTCCTTCTAAGATGTGTGTGTGTGTGTGTGTATGTGTGTGTGTGTGTGCTAGTGTGCGTAAATGTGTGTAAATGTGTGTAAATGTGTGTGTTTGTGTGTGTGTATGTGTGTGTGTTTGTGTCTGATAGACTCTGATAGACTTCCTACGCTGTGTGTGGGGTGCTGATGTAGCCTGCTAGAGAGTGAGAGACTGGGGGGCTGATGTAGCCTGCTAGAGAGCGCAGCACACACAGCGTGGTGGTGTAGCTTTTCATTTGACGTCTGATGTGCCAAACCTGCAGCTGATCGGGTAATCAGCGCGCGTCACCGCCCTCTAAAGGTAATTTGCGGCGTCTGGTTTAATAAAGTAATGGTGTGGTATGGTACACAAACAGACTCCACAGAGTGGCCAGACACAAACAGACTTCACAGAGTGGGCAGAGACAAACAGACTCCATAGAGTGGGCAGACACAAACAGACTCCACAGAGTGGCCAGACACAAACAGACTCCACAGAGTGGCCAGACACAAACAGACTCCACAGAGTGGCCAGACACAAACAGACTCCACAGAGTGGCCAGACACAAACAGACTCCACAGAGTGAACAGACACAAACAGACTCCACAGAGTGGCCAGACACAAACAGACTCCACAGAGTGGCCAGACACAAACAGACTCCACAGATTGGCCAGACACAAACAGACTCCACAGAGTGGCCAGACACAAACAGACTCCACAGAGTGGCCAGACACAAACAGACTCCACAGAGTGAACAGACACAAACAGACTCCACAGAGTGGCCAGACACAAACAGACTCCACAGAGTGGCCAGACACAAACAGACTCCACAGAGTGAACAGACACAAACAGACTCCACAGAGTGGCCAGACACAAACAGACTCCACAGAGTGGCCAGGCACAAACAGACTCCACAGAGTGAACAGACACAAACAGACTCCACAGAGTGGGCAGACACAACCAGACTCCACAGAGTGGCCAGACACAAACAGACTCCACAGAGTGGCCAGACACAAACAGACTCCACAGAGTGGCCAGACACAAACCGACTCCACAGAGTGGCCAGACACAAACAGACTCCACAGAGTGGGCAGACACAAACAGACTCCACAGAGTGGCCAGACACAAACAGACTCCACAGAGTGGCCAGACACAAACAGACTCCACAGAGTGGCCAGACACAACCAGACTCCACAGCTCACTCACACGTGGTGGCCCTCGGCCACAGTGCTTGATTTGGGCCCTCGTCCACACTTGATGTGCACGGTGATCCACCCAGCAGGCATGTCTCTAGAAATAGTACGGCTTGACTACCAGAGACTACACACACTTCCACCCCGAGCTCTCAAAGTCACAGGAAAACCTTTCAGTGTTTTCACAATGGAGCACACTCATCTGCAGGAGATTACACGGCTGCCTTGAAAAGAGCCAGGCTGTGTGTGTGTGTGTGTGTGTGTGTGTGTGTGTATATATATATATATATATATATATTTATTTATATACACACCACTGTGTTCTCAGAGACACTGCTGAGTGTACCACAGGGAGATTAGAGAAGGGCTCTGGCTTTGTTGATTCCCCTGCACATCCTTCCCTCTTGGTCTCTCTCTCTTTAGTGCACCTTTTAAGTTGCAGATCTGCATTAGTTACTCGCTGGCTGTTTCCTGGTTTGCACGGTGCAGCTTGCCATCCTTCGCAATAAATGCGAGGGAATAAATCCCTCTACAGCACTTTGTTTGTTATGAATAATGGAGAAGGTTCAAAGTTGTTGCATTAGACCTGTCAAATGAAATGCCATTTGGCCTGTGTGTGTGTGTGTGTGTGTGTGTGTGTGTGTGTGTGTGTCAGACAGAATATCATGTGATTCGGCCCCCTTTGTGGCATAGATGTTGATTAGACCACTTACTTACTGTCTATTTTTTGGGGACTGAGATTAAAGGAAGCCTACATACGTAGATCCATTTTGATTTCAGAACAGCATTTTATTAAAGATTATTTAAATGAGAGACAGAGCCACATGAGACCACAGAGTTGCCTGTGATGTTTACCCTATCGGCGCGATGACACTTCCCAGTGCTAATGAATTGTTTGATTTGAGCATATTGTGTTTTTAATTGTGTTTTTAATCTGCGTTAATTGGGCACCTATTAAAAATCTTCGTTAAGGGGACAAGCACAGAGCAAGAGGATTTTATACTTCATTGTTGTTTGTACTCTCTTCAAAAAACACATTCAAAACAGTCAGCAAAGCAGAACAAGGAACCTTTTGTAGGTCCAAGACCGAAAAAACAAGACCGAAAGGTTTGACACATTGTTTTCACAGGAGAATACAATATTGATGATTTTAGAAAGATTTGGAAGGAAAACAGACCTGAACAGCAAATGTTCAATGTTTGAGTCTGGATTTGATGTTTCCTAGGAAACGATGAACCATGTCAGAATTTTGTGCTTTTAACAATGCAATTTTTTCTGCTGAACAGGTTAGGGCAAGTTACTAGATGATATGTAAATAAGCTGTTTTAGTTTAGGGCTTGTGGAAATTACTTGCACTACACTTACCTAGCAAGTGAACCTTCTAGTACTGAAAAAGCCCTCAAATCAGGGGTTACAAGATTAGACTACCTTTTTAATAGTGTTGTGCTGAATGACTCGCCATAAACAACCTCCAGGTGGGTTTGAACAAACCTCCACCCAATCTGGCACCTCCATTTGACATCACATCCCAAATTCAACAATCACAGAATTTTACAAGGCATGCACAATTCTTTGCAATAAATTTGGATTTAACATGGAAAAAGTTCTACTGTTTACCATGGAATACATCTAAACTAAATGCTCTAAAAAGGTCTAATCTGTGGAGAAGTTTGAAACATATTTATAGATTGGTGGGGAAGATTGGAATTTCAAATGCAATTTTCCCCAGATCTTTGGTGCTTTGATTGCGTGTGCCACAGATTGCTGTGGAAATGAATATGCATGGGAAATCAGAGAGTGCCACAAATCCGTCCAAACAATGTGTAAAGATTGAACCAGAACAAGGACGTCCTCCTTTAGGAGATTACCTTCCTGCCCCTCAGAGGAACAGGGTCAGAGTTTGGAGGCGTGTGTCATGTTGGTAAGGTGAGTGCACCCGTTGGTGTGTGTGTGAGTAGGTCTGTCTGAGAGACAATGTTGTTTCACACAATGTTTTTTTAAACCTCAAATAAATGAATTGCGTCGTTGCCATTCATTTATCAAACCTTTAAATAGAAAAATCTGGTCTGTATCAAGGCACAGGCACACTGTCAATATGGAGTTGAGATAATATCTTACTTTAAGAACAAACACATTTTTTAGCTCAGTATTACAATGACCAAAGTATTGTAACGTCATTGACAGAAAGATTGCATAACAGATGGTCTAAATATGTTCAATAATATGCCAATGAACCGAAGGTCACACTAAGCTATCAGTTTAATACCAGTGTGTGTGATACCGGTGTGTGTGATACCAGTGTGTGTGGTACCAGTGTGTGTGTGATACCAGTGTGTGTGATACCAGTGTGTGTGTGATACCAGTGTGTGTGATACCAATGTGTGTGTGATACCAGTGTGTGAGATATCAGTGTGTGTGTGTGAGTGTGTGATACCAGTATTGTGATACCAGTGTGTGTGATACCAGTGTGTGTGTGATATCAGTGTGTATTACCAGTGTGTGTGATACCAGTGTGTGTGTCATACCAGTGTGTGTGATACCAGTGTGTGTGTGATACCAGTGTGTGTGATACCAGTGTGTGATACCAGTGTGTGTTACCAGTGTGTGTGATACCAGTGTGTGTGATACCAGTGTGTGTGTGATACCAGTGTGTGTGATAGTCCTGATGTCAGTCAGCCTTTAGGTTAGGACTCCATCCAGAGGGCTAAGGATGCCCCCAATATCTCCTTCCTTGGCTCTCTCCCGCTTCAAAGAGATTCCCTCTTCCCTCCTTAGAATTCCCCAATCGCTCTCCCCATCTATGAGTCTCTCGGCATTTAAGTGAGACACTGTATTCCATTCCGTACAAAGTTCTTGAAATAGCTTTAACCAATGGACGCTTGAATCTCTACCAATATAGGTGAGAGTACCGTGGGGTAAAGGAAATATATCCTGAGTTTCCAGGATACTGTCTCCTTCTACAAACTGCCATTGAAAGCAGACAACCAGATGTGTGCAGATCTCCTCCCAACCGTAGATCTCCTGGATTCAAAGTGACCCTCTTTACCTCAAAGGGCTGAGTGGCTCAGCTCAGCCTCCATCCCAGTAAACGGACATCAGTAATGGGAAATGGCTCTCTCAAACATCTTTATGAACTCACCATTCAACTTGTAACAATACTGATAGGTGTCTCCTACTATCATTCTCTATGTCATCTACACACTTGAGCATGCATGTACTTTGAAAACCATGAAAACATGTCGGCCATGGTTTGACGTACATGTGACTGTTGATCTCCTTCTTGATTGGCTCAGGCCACATCGGGGGGTTTTCTAGAAGCTTTGAATGCTCTGGGGCATCGAAAACCAGCAGGGTTCCAGCCAACACACTTGCCACACACACACTTGCCACACACACACTTACCACACACACACACTCTGCGCACCCCAATCCCCATACCCCAAAACACAGGTACACCGCCCAATCACACCTCCTATGGAAGGAGCGCTGGAATTTGAATCTAATGGCCACCTGCTCTCCGCCTCTCCCCTGAAGCGCGAGGCCCGCCGACACAGCGCTGCACGCGCCTCCTCCTCCTCCTCCTCCTCCTCCTCCTCCTCCGGCCAACCACTGTGCTGCAGTGATGAATTAAACAACAGCCACTGCTTTGCTCAGTGGCTGGCTGGCTGGCTGGCTATTCTGCTGATGTGGCCCCTTTTTAAATGAACTCTGCTGGCAGGGTGGCTGGCTGCACGACTGGAATCAGGCTGACGTTTTCCGCCCCTCCTCCGCCTTCCTCTCTGTTAAGTTCCGTCTCCTGGTCGGTGGCTGCGTTAAGCTGACACCCAGGGGCCTGCTCTCTACCGTGGGCCTTCCATCCAGGGATTCGCTCTCCTCCTCCATTCATCATCCAGAGAAAGACAGGGGGGCTCCGCTCTTTAAACTGCTCAGGCTACAAAGGCGAGAGAGAGAGAGAGAGAGAGAGAGAGAGAGAGAGAGAGAGAGAGAGAGAGAGAGAGAGAGCGAAAGAGAGAGAGAGAGAGAGAGAGAGAGAGAGAGAGAGATCGCGAAAGAGAGAGAGAGAGAGAGAGAGAGAGAGATCGCGAAAGAGAGAGTAAGGGAGAAGGCAAAGAGGGGGTGGGAAATGAGTGAGAGGGCTTCAAAGAAACTGAGAGGAGTGTCCGAAGAGCCCCCGCGTGATATCGGGCTTTTATTGTGAAAAAAGAGAGTCCCCAGTGCACCTTGTCTCCCTGTCTGGATGAGCGACCTCCTAATGATGTCCAAGGCCCAGGCTCTAATAAGGCCTGTGTCTGTGTGTCTCTCTGCAGCCCCCTATAAGGCTGCTTTGAGGGGGGGGGGGGCAGAGATGTGGTGGTCCACTGCTAGTGGAAAGAGTAGGGAAGCCACGAGAGAATGAGCAAGTTAGTAGGCGAGGACAGAGGGAAGGGGGAAAAAGGTTCTGTACACACACACACACACACACACACTGGCAGCGTGCCTCTCTAATGATCGAGGCAATTAATTTACAGGACATGGTAATAACAAAAGATGATGGAGCTAGAAAGAGGGAGGAAAGAGAGAGAGAGGCTGGTAGAGAGTAGAATGGAGGGAGAGTGACTGATGTGAGAGGGAGGAGGGGATGGAGGGATGGCATATGTGTTTTTCACGGCTCAAATCTTTTACCCAGGGGTTTCCTCCACCAAAACACCAGCCAGGAATTGAAATCTATCCTTCACCTTCTGTTTATACTCTCTTTTACTTCAGGCCAGATGTGTACCGCTGCCACACACACACACACACACACACACACATATACAGTACATACACAAACATATTATGCTAGACAAGCAGGCCCAAACACACACACACACACTGGATCAGAAAGGCAGCCAGGCTTATGCAGATATTGTCAGTAGTCTGGGGATTCACCGCTATCGCTACTGGCTCCTGTTCCTACTGTTTATCAGGCAACACACACACACACACACACACACACACACCTACACACACACACACACACACACACACACACTTACTCAGATGCACAAGGACCCCAAAAGCATTGTAATTCCAACCTAGCCAAGTATAACAACTTTGACACGCTCACAACACACTCACGCACACACACAAACACACACACACACACACACACACACACACACACACACACACACACACACACACACACACACACACACACACACACACATTTAGACAGAAACTAAAAGTCCATTACAAGTCTGGACCAACTCTGTGAAAACAAGGAACTATCTATCCATAGAAAAAATATATATTTAAAGTATTAAAGTTATCCTAGGTTAGATTAAAGGTTAGATTAGGCATAAGATTAGGCATAGGCATAAAAAAGATATGTTGCCTGCTCAAGGATTCGTACGTGCAACCATGCGATCCTTAATCCATTTTGTTGTATTGGGAGGCCCTCAAGCCAGCTGGGAGCAACTGAACCAACATCACTACTTTTAATACAATGACTTCTATTTCAATGAATGACTTGTTGTAGGGTGGGTTACCTGTGCAGGTGTTGTGTGGTAATGGTTTAATGTACTGGTGTAGTACTATAATACTATCAGGTGTCTGGTTCTTATTTTTCCCTGCCGTCTGATATTTCAAACCTATTTGTACCAACTATTGGAACTATAGGCTACGAGTCCTATACAAGACCAAGCTGGCTGGATATGCAGCCAGTGTTGGGTGTGTGTGTGTGTGTGTGTGTGTGTGTGTGTGTGTGTGTGTGATGAACGGCAGGGCGTGTAGTTTTTATATTAGGGACCATCATTACTTCTCAGCTTTGCTCCCATTCAACCATTAATCCCAGACTGTCTCCCGTGAATCAAAACACACTCACTGTAACGCAAACATGCAAAGCACCGACACACACCAGTCCACACACACCAACATCAATCGTGCGCTGTCTTCAAGACACGTCCGCACGTCGAACACACACTTACACCCCTGTTGTAAATCTGAACTGTGTGATCATGTGTGTGGGAAATAATGAGCATTTGTGTGTGTGTGAGGGGGTGTGAAGGATTCTGCCAGGGTGTGTGTCTATGTCAGACCTCCAGGCCCCCCAGCTTTCCCTTGGACTCCTCATTCATCATCATCACACGAGGCCACTGCCACCTCCATTTGATCATCACACAGGGACACTACTCCTCGCCCTGCCTCTACCGGGTGGCAACTATAAATCAACAACGCATTACCCACCTGTGTTAGAGTCAGAGAGAGAGAAAGAGAGAGAGAGAGAGAGAGAGAGAAGAATGAAGAGAGAGAGAAAGAGAGAAAGGGAAGGATGAAGAGAGAGAGAGAGAGAGAGAGAGAGAGAGAGAGAGATAGAGAGAGAGAGAGAGAGAAGGATGAAGAAAGAGAGAGAGCCCTACCCCCTCCTTGCCCCAGGCTACGTAGCAGCAATGAGGAGAGAGCGGTTTCGAATCCAAGAGAGAAATTAAACGAAAGAACCTAGACAGAGGAAAAAACTAAATCAGAGAGAATGCAGTGTGCTGTTAACATTACTGTCGTTTACCATTGATCATTTCAGGAGTACAGTTTAACATGTCATAATTACACACTAGTCAATTATACGTAAGGAAAGCTTGATGAATTACACCGTGAAATATTGATTATAATATCACTCAATGAGCAGTTCTCATCAGCACAGTTACTGTGACATTTGTTTTTGCATGTTTGTGTGTGTGTGTGTGTGTGTGTTTTGTTTGGAGTATGGAGAGCGTGAGCTCTGAAGCTTTGCCTGGTCACGTCCCTTTAGAGAGCCACCAGACTAGCTGGCGGTTGCTATAGTGGCAACTCTTCAGGGGAGACTTTTTGTCACTATCCAAAATGGCCGACGCTTTCCAGCCACTAGGCAGCCTGTGAGTGAGTCAGCCTCTGTGACAGGACAGAACTGTGTTCCAATCTTTTCCGGACTCTTTTATTATTATTCTCCGTCCTCCGGTTTTCCGGTTAATATTTGGTTTCCTCACCTTCTAAAATGGTGGTTCATTGTATTTGTATCTCCCCCTCACTCTCTTCCTTCTTTCTCATAATCGAGGGATTGTCTCGTAACAGAACACCCTTAATTGGGCTCCTAAATGATGAAACTAGGATCATTAGTTGAGCCTTATTGAATATGATGATTTATAACAGTGTCATAATAACAACGTTGATTTATATGTCTCTGCCATAGGGACATAGAAGAAGCACACCCTTTGCCGTGCGTGTTTAAAGTGCGATTGACTTGATTGATTTCATTCTTCTTCGTTTATTTAAGAGCTTTTCTTTATTCGCGATTTTCCATGACAACATGAACATTTATGAGAACCCAAAAAGTAATGTAAATTAAGATGTATTGCACTGTCTTATATTTATGTAATAGTTTGCAGAATTAAGTCCAGCTGTGATGGTCTGGCTGCACATTCCAAATAGTGTTCGATCTAGACAGGAACATATCACCAGCCTGATACGGCTATGGGAATCTATTGTTCTGCGTAAAGACTGTCACCCTAAATGATCTCTTGTTCAATTCTACAGCCTAGAGCACCTTCTTATATATGTGGTGTTGTTCCAACCTGTTGATATGTAAAACCTGTTTGTGGGGTCTCACCGGTGCCCCCCCGGCAGGCCCCTGGTCTCCCGCCCATTATTAGGACAGCCAGAGCCACCTCTTATTTATCGCCTATTCATCTTGGTAAACAAAACAAGAAATGCATATCAAATGCCTACGGCAATCTCCCACAATCAATTCCTCCTCTTCCCCCAATCGATTGGATCCTATGCATTGCTATTCTGCCCCCATCTGTTGTTGCTGTGGCAGGGAACAAGGTTTGTGGAATAGGCCGGTGATTAGGTATCGTGCATCACTGAAGCCCCGGTTGCCCTTGGCTCTTTGTGTGCAAAGCCAGATCCTTTGTCTTTATTCCCCGGGCTGATTTATGTTGGGACGTTGTGCTTTCCACCTCACAATTCAATTGTGGGCGGGTTGAAAAGAGTTTGTACGCATGCGTATAGGTGTGTGTGTGTGTGAGAGAGAGAGAGAGAGAGAGAGAGAGAGAGAGAGAGAGAGAGAGAGAGAGAGAGAGAGAGAGAGAGAGAGAGAGAGAGAGAGAGAGAGAGAGAGAGAGAGAGAGAGAGAGAGAGAGTCATAGTGGGAAAGTAGAGGTTCAGAGCAAGAAGGCTGCCTGTAAATCATAATGCTGTAATGTTGCCTTTCAGGCAGGGAGACATACAAGGGCAAACAGTCACCATGGCCCGAGTCCCTATTTACACACACACACTGAGACACAATCCCAAACACAGAAACACACACACACACACACACACACACAATCCCAAACACAGAAACACACACACGCGCGCACACACACTGAGACACAATCCCAAACACAGAAACACACGCACACACACACACACACACACACACACACACACACACACACACACACACACACCCACTGAGACACAATCCCAAACACAGAAACACCCACACACACACACAGTTGAATGCAAGTCAACACACACAAACACACACATAGAAATTGTAAGGTCAGCACACACACACTGCACCAAACATAACCGAGACGTTAACTGTTATGATCAGTATACAATAATTAGTCACACTACTTGCCATGTGAGTGCACAAATATTGCATTTTTGCTAATCATGTCTTCAGAAGCTATTATGTAAATAATACTGAGGCTCTGCTTGCTGTGACTGTAACTGTGGGCCAAACTCTCTCTCTCTAACTCTGTCTCTGTCAATGCTACCCCCAGAACAGGGATGAAAGAGACAGGATGCGGTTTTAATCACTTTTTAATCAGCACCCATGGCTAATACATTGTGGTTTGACTGTGCGGAGGTGGAATGATTTGAAATGCTCCGACGACAGAGAAAGGAGAACACCCATCCTTTTTTTCCTAGTTTAATATGCTAATTGTTATCACATTTCAATATCTGACAGGCTTGAGTCACCAGACCAAATCAAAGGAAAGGCGGGTCCTTTGGAGGGAGAGATAGAGGAAGAGAAAGTAAGGTAGAGAAGAGAAAAGAGTGAGAGAGAAGGAGGAAAAAAAAGAGATAACCAGCGATTAATGCTGGGAGTGAGGGATCTGGGAAAAGTAGAGAGAGAAAGAAAAAGCGAGATAAGGACACAGAGAGACAGAATGGGGAAGAGACCGAGACAGGAGAAAAGGAAGAAGGGAAAAGTAGAAAGATATGGCGAGAAAAAGAGAAGGGAAAAATCATTTCACATCTACACCACTTTCACACTGCATGGTCGGTGAGATAGACCAGCTTTTAAAGTAGGGTTTGAAGCCTCCACCTCAAAGCTTTGTTTCTATGGCAACTCTGTTCTGGGGGCCAAGATAAAGCAGCCATTATGGTGAGTTTCTCCTTTTTCTCTTTTCCTTTTTCCCCTTTTCGTCTGGCCTTCTCTTTGCGTGTGTTCATCATTTGAAGGTCTGGGTGAGTGGAGAAAGCAAAGTTGACCCACGGCATTGCAGCGACGGCCGGGGCATGGACAGGTCCTGCCTTTGATCTAAATGAGCCCCATTTGTGGGGAGGCCCACGCTGTGAGACGTGACGTGGTGATGCTCGGCCAGCGGGGCATTACCCCTTACCCACTGATGCTTCTGACTGGAAACAATGGGGACACAACGTCCTGTGCTTACTGAAGGACCGTGAGTTATGTCAGCAAATTGCCTGCCATCCCCCCCTCCCCCTTCCTATCTCTGGAGGCCTGAACAAGGTTGGCACCCCTTTTCCCTGCTGTGCCCTGACAGAGTCCCCTGACCTGGTATCTTGTCCCATGCCCTGAGGGCTGCTGGGAAAATAGCTCTTTAGAATTGGCCTTCCAGAGGGCCATCAATAATGCGGCCCTGGTGGACTACGTCTGAGCCGTGCGTTTCCACGTTTAATACGCTCCGTTTGTATTGTGTTTGTCTTTGCTCGTTCATATTGCATGGCCTTCGAAGAGTTATTGAGTTTCAATCAAGAAAGAGGGAGACAGCGACATGACACATTGATGGAGCAGTTGTTTGGCGATGCAATTTTCATGAGCCGCTTTGATGGGGTTTCGAAGGTTTTCTGTTTAAAACCGTATCTAATGAAAATATAAGGCTGATCTCTATTGAATGTGTCCTGAGATTCATTTCTACATGGGTAAACGTTTTGAGGCAATGCAGATTGGCAATTTTGTCATCGTCAAGGAACAGGTTCAGAACTTAGTCCATGCAAACAGTAATCACTGTGAGCAGGGGGGCACCATGATGGGGGCACCAGTTGCTTTTTAAATTACCAATCAGCATTGCCAGCAAGGTCAGATGGAATCATGGAGTTACTAGCTAACCCATTATTCAGTCAGCTGTCTGTTTTGTCTAACTGTGAAATACCTGACAGTACTTTCAATTGACATCCCACGAGAAGCATTTAGAGTCACGGTGACCCAAACACTCCCAAAAAAATAAACATTAATTCAGGACTTGAAATTGGCCTGTGCACAATTCACCAACCCCTATCACACGCACCATCTAGCTATAAATGAGGCCTATTTGCTGGTCAGTGAGATGCTTGGCTTAGCAGAGTTGAAACAATTACTGGCTTGTTAGCTCCAGGCCCTCTCTGTGAGCAAATCGGTCACAATATGAGATCCCTCATGCTCCATGATACAGCGTGCAGGTTAGCTACGGTAGACACAATCCATCATGCTCCATGCTACAGTGTGCAGGTTAGCTACGGTACACACAAATGGAGGAATTAAGAACTATTTCGGGAGATTTGTAATGGGTTGATTTAGCTCTTCCGGTTCCTTGGTTTCATTTCTGTCATTTACAAGTAAAAAGAAACAGATCTTTCTTTACTTTCTTTCTTTATCTGCTACAGTACCCCTGTACTTATTTATCATTTGACTTTGCTATTTGCTATGTTGATGTACAGCACGGAGCCATTGCTATCCTCTGTCCTTCTCTCAGCCACAAAAAAAGTTCTAAAGTATCCAAAAAGTAGAGTTGACACCACTCTCTCTTCCGTCTGTTTCTCCGTTCAGGCGCCATCTTCGACGAGTCAGCCAGGAAGGATGACGAGGTCTTCCGCATGGCTGTGGCGGACCTCAACCTGAACAACGAGATCCTGGAGACAGAGAAGATCACCATCTCCGTGGAGTTTGTGGACGGAAACAACCCCTTCCAGGCTGTGCAGGAAGGTAAGATCCAAAGCACTGGTTCTCCAGGGTTTACATCACAGGCAAAACCATCCACAGTGTTCCTCCAGATGCCGCACACGTACAGGTAGATGTGTTTAATTCATTTGGAAGATCACACCAAGCAGGCTCACTTCAGAGAGGAAAAGTGCCACACATAACAGTAGTGATGCTGACACATTTTAAGTAAGTACATGTTCTTGCTAAACTACGATATTCCAGACATTTCGTACATGTGGCGCCGTTTTTCAACGGCATCTTATAGATTATTTGACGAACATCCCTTAAACACACTGCTGACTGTCCCAAATAGGAATATGTTGTTCAGAATAAAACATGGAGAAATGCCTTTTAAACATGTCCAGACTGTTTCCGAAGCGGAACACCATTATTCAGGTAAGAAAAATCAACAGACAACTATGTGCTTCTTTTTGCTACACATACTAAAGAGGTGTGAGCTTCAAGAGCTTGGGAGTTGTAGTTGTTCTTGGCTGCTCATTTTGCGATGGGAGCAACAGGGTAGAGACCGGACAGTGAAGCAGCCCTGACTGTCTGACCTTGCCCGACCCAGCAGACTACTCTCTCCCCTGGGGCATATTTTAAAATGCAGGTCTCGACTTCTGGCTGTGGCTGCTAACCTACCTCCACCGCATCCTCCTTGCTAATCAGGAGCACAAATCTCTTCCCGTTTAATTGAAACTAGGAAATACAAACAGCCAGCCGACGTTCAAAGTAATCAGAGATGGTAACAAGAGATTACACAATTTTCCCTCATGAGTTTTTTTTCCTTTTGCTTTTGTGAAAAAGGAATGCGTTTCTAACACTTCATAAATGCCCTTGTTCGAAATAAGGCTTGGTCATTCTTTACAGCACAGACATTCAGCTCTCATTTAGTTATACAGTTTTATCACCTAATTAAAAAAATTATATAGCCAATTATGCTCTTGAAAAATCTGTCCTCAGTGTAAAGAGGTTTATAAGTTGGCTGGGTTCAGACAGTTATATTTAGTTAAATAGGACAAATTGGCAATTCAAGCAAGTGAGTGAGTCGTTTTTTAGAGGCTAGTGTAGTGTAAAACATCGCAGATTAGATCTTCAGACCTCACTTTAACCATTTGATCATTTGAAGGTGTTTGGACATTTTATAGTTTAGAATAAAATAATGTCGTTAAAGTAGGCCTTCCTTCGGTTAAGTTTCAGTTAAACCCAGTTAGTTCCTCAACGTTGCAATTGAGCACTGGCAAATCAAATTGTTACTCTTTTTAATCTCTCGTCACGCACACGCACACACACCCACACGCATGTGCACACACTCCTCAGAACTCAATCTAAATGTTTAGATCAATTCCTGAGTATTAGTCACATCGACTGAGGACTATCGGGGCCTGCCATATGTGTCCCCATATCTATCCTAACACTGGAGAACCCATCTAACAATTCATTAGTCCCATTATCCCACCAAGCATTTGGCTGCAGGCAAATCTGATAGGGAACCACACTGAGCGGTGGACAAATCCATATAAGAACTCTTATCTAGCCGATGATTCAATTAACTGATAATCAAAAGAAATCCCACACGTATCATACACACAAAAAAAAACATGTCTGGTGGAGAAAGAAAGCAGGGAACAGAGTGGTATCCCCGACTCCTTAGATAGCCCCCACATCAAAAGAGCAGCAGAGCTGCATGCAGCACAAGATGGCCACTGTAATGGCATCCCGAACACTACACTCTGAGAAGGAAAGGTACGCTAGGTGCTCTAATCTCATGGACACCTGCTATTTGGAGATGCTAGGACGTGTGTGTGTGTGTGTGTGTGTGTGTGTGTGTGTGTGTGTTCAGCACTAAGAGCCTTGTTCCAAGCCCATTCTCTTGCTAAAGGGCTACTGTTGAGGAGAGTGGGCTCAGGCTTTGAAGTGGCATCAGGGGTGGTGGTGCCGGGTGCTCTCACACTACATCATACATTATGTGTGCTGTGCTGCCCAAGCTCCTTCTGCTCCAGTCTCACAGTTAGGAAGTAACCACCCCCTCTTTCTCTGCCATCAATCCCATTCCTCTGTGTATCAGCTCGGCTGTCTAGCTCTGCATGCCCACCTGTCTCTCCGCTAGTTATCCTGACCCTGGAAGTCTGTCTCTCTATGTCTGTGTCTCTTTACGTCTCTGTCACTCTCTATCCTTGTATGTGTAGGGGGGAATATGCCACCAATTAGGATATGTGTATGGGTATTTAATAGACAATATCAATATGTATAGATCATAAATGTATTCTTAAATTAATATTCGAATCAATCAATTCGATTAATAGTCTAATCAAATCGGTTACGAGGGACCACCCACAATTTTAGTTTCACAAGGCTTAGTGGGAAACCAGGTGTTTAACTTTTCATCATTATCTTAAAAGAATTCCAAAGTCAAACGTATCAGTCTCTTATCTGAAGTGTAGTGAATCCTAAAGTTATGTGAATGGCTGCATGCAGACGGGAAACAAAGCTTAATGCAAAACAATCATCTTTATTACTAGTCTAAGTAAGAGATTTACAGGAATATACACTGATTAACTGATGGATGAATGATAATGGGCTATTGTAGGGTAGACTGGGGTATGAATCTCTTATCTACACACCAGCATGCACGCGGCACAAGCACTTTATGAAAAGCTGCATTAAATCCCAACACAGCCTTTGATAAAGTTATCCTGCACCAAATGCAAATGCATGAGAAATAGTTATTTTACTAGGACAGAGGTTGTAGCAGTCATTATAATCCAAAGTTTGTTGCTGGTAAGGCCTGGTAGGTAGGAAACAGGCTGCGTGGTTGGAGTCTCATTGTTCGTGAAGTAGGTAGGAATTCAGACTGAGTGGTCAAAAGGTTGCGCCATTATTTTGACCTATAGAATTGAGGGTGGCATCCCTCCATCAAAGGTAAAGCAAAAAGCAAAGAGAACACAGAGCAAATTTTTTCTTCTGTCAAGAGTTTTGTACCTTGTTGAGATGGGGTGTCTCTTGACATGGTGTCTTCGTTTGAGAGACCAGGATTGGTTTAGCTTACAGAGGTGTTAAGGACAGAGATAAGAATGTGTCTATCATACCTAGATTCTTTCTATGTCTCTGTCTTATACAGCTTTTAAATGTTCTATAAAGTTTGGCAAAGCTTGTCAGTGTCCCTATATTCCGTGTTAGTGTTCTTTTGCAACAGTCTCTTAATCCTTCTAAGAATCAGCTGTGAGTTTCTTATGAACCAAAGAGTGTTCCCAATGCTTTTCTGTTTGGTTGGGGAAAGGTGTTGCAATCCTCCCCCCTTGGTATTCCATTGTCCTTTGATTGGAAGAAGTTTGCAACCGCCCTCCTTGGAAGATGTGTATTACGCTGGTCTCCCTTTCTAGGAGGCAAGGACCAGGCCACGGGTTATCTGATTTGAGATAGCCGTTTCCATCTCTCGGCCTGGAGAGTATCACACCTATCATTTTGGCATAAAGATGTGACTTATTATACCTGATCCTCCTTTGATCAGAGCAGAGGGGGTCGGCATTTAGAAGTTTGGTTATCCTACATATGTCAGTCAGTTTCTCTGTCTCTATTTAGCCTACATATGTCAGTCTCTCTATCTCTCTGTCTCTATTTCTCTCTCTCAGGTAAGTTTTCTTCTCACCCTCTCTCTTTTCCCTCTCTCTCTCGTCTCTCTCTTCCCTCTCGCTTTCTGTCTCTCTCTTTCTGTCTCTCCATTCCCTTTCTATGCGTCTCTTTCTCTGTCTTGCTCTGTCCCTCTTTTTCCCTAATTAACAGTGTTTTGGGCTTTTTCACCTAGTTTTTGTCAATCTTTTGTTTGGCCACAGGTTTTTGGTTTGGCTCTTCTTGTGAAAAGGTAATGGTGTAAAATATATGCAGGGTTAAATACTCTCCGTATGCCAATCTGTCTGTCTGTCTCTCTTAGGCTTGATTTGTCTCCCAGTCTCTCTCTGTGTTGTTGGTCTCTTTATCTTACTTCTAATTGTATTGTTCCCATGGCAGCCGAGCACCAATATTCCTCTTATTGATTGAGATGCTCAAACAGAGATTTTTCTGCCGTTGGACAGCTAAGCAATTACGCTGTGCGGATCTACCTCATACAAAGGCACTGATGTGTAGATAGCCAATTAAAACCGAGGACGTGGTTCATTCAGAAATAAGAAATGGATCTCCGCTGAGCGCGTTGAGTACAAACATGAACTTGCTCAAACAACAAGCCCTTAGTTAGCTGGGACATGAGCAATGGGAAACGTGCCTACAGTAAACACCCCGGTGAATGCAGTGTTGATGGCGCTACAGCTCAGATATACACCTCAATGTTAATGTTTTAGCTATGTTCCTGCCAAAAGCTGCAGTACGTAGGTTTGGCTGGGCAAACATACTGTTTTTTATATTTTTTTATGGCACGGCTAGCTGCCTGTCAATCAACTCGCGCGCACGTTCGAAATGTTGAAGACACTACGACATGATTGATAGGAGGGGTCATGGAGATAGGAGGGGTCATGGAGATAGGAGGGGTCATGGAGAGGGATAGGAGGGGTCATGGAGATAGGAGGGGTCATGGAGATAGGAGGGGTCATGGAGAGGGATAGGAGGGGTCATGGAGATAGGAGGGGTCATGGAGAGGGATAGGAGGGGTCATGGAGATAGGAGGGGTCATGGAGAGGGATAGGAGGGGTCATGGAGATAGGAGGGGTCATGGAGATAGGATGGGTCATGGAGATAGGAGGGGTCACGGAGAGGGATAGGAGGGGTCATGGAGATAGGAGGGGTCATGGAGATAGGATGGGTCATGGAGAGGGATAGGAGGGGTCATGGAGAGGGATAGGAGGGGCCAAAGACTCATGATGTTGGCATTTTTGAGTGTTGTGATTCAAATTCAGTTTTATTTTTTGCCCACTTCTCTAGTCTTATATACGGCACCTTTAAGAAACAAATAATTCCATACTACATCGGTGGCGTCTGCTGTTAGTATTGCACCTACATTGTGTTGGATGTAACTTTAGGTGCTGAAGTAAAACCAGAAGAGAGCGCATGGCTCTTTTTATCGACCAGTAACTCAGCAGGACATGTGTGTTCGTTAGTGGTTCGTTAGTCATTCTCAACACAGGGCACAAGGCAGAACCCACACCTCTTATTACTCCCCTGGTTCATTTAATGCTTTCTCCTTTGAGGGAAACAGGTAATCCTTAGAAATTCTTTCTGTTGTTTGTTTGAGTTCCTCTGGAGAGCCAGATGACACCCTCTTCAGCTGCTGACAGTGAACAGCAGGGAAGCGCAATCAGTCAAAGAAAAACAACATGGATTGGCTTTCAATTGGAACTCCCTGTGAAGCTGAGCATTGGCAGAACATCATTAGGTCTGGGGAAAGCAGAACATTGACAAAACATTGATTTATCCTGAATGGATTCAGTTAAATACATATTGAATAGCATTCACTTGTATTTGTGTGTTGATTTTAGGTACTTTTCATCTTTAGTGACACTATCCACTGTCAACATACTTTTCTCTCTCTCTCTCTCTCTCTCTCTCTCTCTCTCTCTCTCTCTCTCTCTCTCTCTCTCTCTCTCAGTTCATTGTCAAGGCTATGTTGCCACATGTGTGTGCACCTTGTGCCCTGTCTGCCTATAACCAGATTAATTAGGGAAATGGTAGACGTGTGTGTGTGTGTGTGTGTGTACGTGCTCAGATTGATTAGCACACAGTAAGAGGGTTTATAATTGGATAACAGGGCTTTGGAGAGGGGGAGGAGGGGCCCTACTCTCAGTGGGTGTCACAGTTCATTTCTCCTCTTCCCTTAGTCTCAGCATACACACATACCTGCAGGGTTAGGTGCTTACTGACACACACACACACACACGCAATCACAAAGAGACTAATGCTAATGCACACAGGGCATTAACACAAAGTACGTACACACATAGACCCCCCCTCCCCCCCCCCACACACACACACACACCTATATCCACCCCAAACAACCCCTCTTTTGATAGGCTGAGATGAACAGCCAGCAGTCACAGAACACCGACCTGACAAAGGGAGGTTGCTTTTTGAAGGCTCTGGAGAAAAGTCTACACGGAATATGGGGCTGACTCCAAGAGTAAACCAGAGACTAGAGCATGATGAAACAATGATGACTGGCAGGAAGACTAGTGTATGATAATGACTTACTCCTTTCAGCTGTTAACAAGCTTGAGGAAGGGTGGAAATATGGACGAATCCAGTGTTTATTTGTTTTTTTCTGTGGAATCCTGTTCTTAGCAGCCACAGGGACAGTGTTTAAAGAAGGAGTCTGCTATGTGCAATGTATTACATAATTCATCAAATGAACCATTCCATCTGTGATACACATCCGCAATGGACTGGGATGCATTGCATTCTTTCTTTCCCATTGGGATATTTTGCGTCATAAACCTGTGAAATCCAGCTTGGTTTTCAGATAGAATAACTTTTTGGAAACATCACAAACACACACACACCCAAACCATAGATAAACATCACAAACACACACACACCCAAAACATACATAAACCTCACAAACACACACACACCCAAAACATACATAAACATCACACACACACCCAAAACATACCTAAACCTCACAAACACACCAACCCGTTCTTGTTGTGTTTTCCTCATCTTGCTTTTCAGGTGGTGTTTCCTTTGAATACCTGTCAGGGACAGATTCTTCCCCAGCCATAAATCTTTAAATGATCGATACATCTTTGAATCTGTTAATCGGAGACACATCCATCTCTATGCACTTCCCTGAATCTCCGAATATCCTTTCGTTGAACTTGTTCGATGTTACACTTGGTTAGTTTTGCCGTATAGAATGTGTTAGGAAAACAGGTAAACTATGAGCAAGGCCAGTTTCTCTCTGAGTCTGCTCCTTCATAACAGCCATCCGGGGAGATAAAGCAAAAGCACTTCTGTCTGTTGCAAGCAATCACCTTGTATAAGTTAGAAATCCTAGAGCATTTAAAACTACACTGGCCGCGGTGCCTCTGTGATCTGGCCCGGGCCCAATGCTGCATGTCATCCACTCTCTCTCTCCCACCTTTCCTCACAACCCACAGTCCTATCTATAATAAAGCAAAAAAAATATATAAATGCCTCCAAAAATATCTTATGAAAACACAACTAAACTAGCCATTTGTCATGAAATGTCATATTCACGTCTAGCGTTCCTGAAGCCCTGCTTCCTTTGAGAAGGCTCTACTCCTGCACCATCTCTCCAGCCTCCCCCTCAGTACTCAAGCCTGTCATCCCTCTGTCCTCTCTTGTCCTCCAGCCTCCCCTGCCCTCCATCTTCTCTTAGGCACCCACCTGTAAAGGGTTCAGCAAGAAACAGCTTTCCCACCACTTCTTCCTTCTCCCACAGAGCAGAATCTTACACACACACACACACACACACACACACACACACACACACACACACACACACACACTTACAGTGTCACTGGCTCTCCAAATCAATAACTGAATTGAAAGCATCCCATAATACGGCAGTAGAGGTGGGTTGATATGGAGGCGTTGTCCGCAGCTGACAGCTGGCACCCGAAAATGGAGCCTGAATGGCGAGCAGCGCCAGGGCCTCACAGAGCCACTCGACAGGCACTGCCACCCCAAAACAATCTTCTCTCTGAGCACTGCCCATCTGTGTGTGCGTGCGTGTGTGTGGGTGGGTGGGTGGGTGGGTGGGGGTGTGAGGACAAGGCGTCTCTTCCCAGAGCGGAGGGACAAAAGGTCCTGTTTTTGGTGGTGAATGTATTCCTCCCAGCAGGCCTCGGTGAGGCTGTCAGTGTGTCTCTGTTTGGAGCTGCTGCTTTCCTGCTCCACCAGCGTCTTGGCGGCTCGACTGGAACCCTCCATTGTGACTCCATTGGCGCCGGTTGGCTAGCAGAGCAGAACTTCCTCTGACTCCCACAGGCCACATCCACACAACCCTTGGCTCTACAGATGAAGTCATGATGACAAGATGTGCTGGGATTTGTAGTATTCATTATGCTCTGAAAGTTATATTGAATGTGAAGGCAGAACTTGAAAGGCTGCTTTATTGTGTGTGTGTGTGTGTGTGTGTGTGTGTGTTGTGCCAGTCCGAGGCCTGAGGTGCAAGTGGTTTGAATAAAACACCTCTGGACAGGTAGATTGCCAGAGTAACAAAGGATTTATTAACGTTGGTGAGGGTAGATTGGGACAGAATTAAATTAAAGGTTCGTTCCGAGTGGCAGAAGGGCTGTTCCTGGGGCATTCCCTGCCACGCTGCTGCTGGGCTCACACTTCTCGTCCAGAGAGAGAGAGAGAGAGAGAGAGAGAGAGTCTATGCAGACAGGGAATAATGTGTAGACAATCATGTGGGTTCCATGTCTACTTTATGGAGGGCTCCATCCATATCTCCTGTCTGATGTCAGTCCTACCCCTGTGTTCAACATCTCTTTATGACCATCTGACGATTGATATGCAATCTCTTTTTCCTTCATCACTCACAAGTTCAGCTCTCTGTCTGTCAGTCTGCCATTCTTTCTGTCTGTCACTTTCTGTATCAGTCTATCTGTCTTTATTCACCTCTCTTCTCTGTCAGAAAGAGAGAGAGAGAGAGAATGGCCAAAGGACAGGAAAGGAAGGACAACAAAACACATTTCCTTCGATGATGATGATGATGATGATGATGATGGGTTGCAGTCTGGTTGCAAGCTGGCTATCTTTTCCTTCTCTAGTGCTGTTTCTCTCAGCCCCTTCTCTTTGGTCGGGTGTTTCCCGCCTGTTCTTATCCCCACCTGGGCGTTGGTCGTTAGCACTGATTCCCCACACCTGCCAAGTCCTCAGCAGGTGATTAGGGAGATACCGCCCTTCTACCATTTGGCCCCGCTGTGATACACGTCCATCACAGTGTGTGTGTGTGTGTATGTGCGCGTGTTTGAGTGTGTTTAGAGGAGAAAGAAAGATCCATGTTGAGGACCGAGTTAGTTTGCCAGCCACATGAATTACTTATAAAATGTATACAGTGGCTGCTGTGATTCTTTGTCAAGCTCCAGCACAAACACATATTGACACACACACACACACACACACACACACACATACAGTGCAGAACAGTCTTCTCGTTCATTAAAGCATTAAACCGCAAACAATCCACCCATCAAAGTCTTTTGTTGGTGGAGGGCAATTTGACAGGCGTACAAAATGGACAATAAATTAGTAAACTGCATGCAGACAATAGAGGCCGAGTAAGGGAAGGCGGCACTTTAATGCTCCAGTTTTATTGGCTCTGTAAAGTATGGCAGGAAAGAAAGGCCAAAAAAGCTCTTCCTGCTTTAATGTTGTTTGGACCATTGAAATCTTCTCTCTTCTCTCTCTGTTCAGTCAGCAGCAACCTATTTAAAGACCGAGTATTACTAGATCATAAAGTGTGATAATTTACCACTGTTTCCCCATCACCCTGAATGGCTTTTTGTCATTTGGTGTCCCCAAATGTGAGGCCGTCAGGGTGGGAATGTGTTTGCTCTTTATGGTCTGTACGTAACTGTGTGTGTGGGTGTGTGTATGTTTGTATTTGTGTGTGTATGCCTGCAATAGCCAAGTATTATTGGCTCTTCTCAACTCTTTTTCACAATACCATCATCACTTTCTGTCAGTACCTTTTTCAACATTACACACACACACACGCACACACATCAGTTTTGACGGGTCACACTATAGGGGAAGTGTGATTGGATCGCATGCTGCAAGGCTTAAATAGCGGACCTCCCGTCTGACTAACACACACTCAGCCTTCCAGTCTGCATTGCTCTGCGTGGCGCCATGATCAAAATGACTGGCTGGCTTTGGATATTGTTTGATTCTTGAGAGAGGTGTTTCCTTCACATATGGACGGATGGACAGATACAGGGGGGAGCAGACAGAACAAGATATAGACATACTGAAACACACTAGCTCAATTACTCACTCTCTCTCTCACAGACACACCCTCTCATGATACATCTGCATCTGTTCTACATCCGTATGAACTCACTGAGTGGGCAGAAAGATGATATATACGAACAAAGTGTCAAGATGTCAGTCACAGTCCAATAACGTTTTGTCAAAGGCTTTATTTCCTCTGCTCTGAAGGTCGCGATGGCAAGGAGCTCCACTAACACATCAATATTCTGAAAAGCCATGGCCTTATTTTAGCATAGTGTTATTTAACACCAAAACAGTCAATTAACCAGTAAATTGAAAGTTTTGATTATAATCCCAGAAGTAACCCTGGGTTTAACTGAGTCTCTCATTGCGATCACATGAAATGAGCAACATCCACTCGTTTTGAAGTTGTCGGTGGTTAAAAATAAGTCTTAAGCCATCTTTTAAGTAGTATTGTTGTGGCAACCAATAACTGCACACAACTAAGCTCATATTTAAATGAACCAAAATATTCAATGGCAAGTTAACAATATGTTCTCCTGTTTAATACAGTTTAGGCCTACATTGACTGTTATAGAATTTTTTTTTTTATGTTTAACAAAGTAGATTTAGGTTTTGGGGTGTGGCCTATAGATACATTTGATTGATGGTTTTGAATTATATTAATGTTTCATGCGCCTAATGTCAGACGGGTGAATTGTGTGGGGCGGGTGGGAAACAGGTGGTCTGGTAAAAAGCACGATGTTGAGCACACTCTCTCATTATTTCACATGGAAACCATTTTTTTGTTAAGATTACAACTACTGCTAATTTACAACCACTCTTCAAATAAATTATTATTTTACGGAATGATACATAGGGAGAAGTGTGTCTTGTGTAATCCTACCAGGCTTCAGAGTTTTTTGCTGCATGGAACCAATGGTCACCACAGTGCGAAACCGTCAAACCCCAAATATCCCACGGTATGGAAGTGTCCCTGGAAACCTTCCAGAATATCGTGGATATCTTGTGGAAATAGCATGTGGAATATCCAATGGTGTTGAAGATGAGCAATTAGTGTATGTATGTTTGGTCTCCCATGTGTAAAATTAGAACGGCAGTGTGTGTGTTTCGGTTAGTATTGGATGATTGGCGTTAACACGTAAAGATGTTCCATGTTGATCCGGGTGTCACGCTCCACCCAGGTCAGGGTCAAACGGGGAATCGCCGGAATGCCAAGAATAAACTCCCCTCATTGGTCACCTTATTGGAAGACACCCCGAGGAGAGGTGTGTGTGTGTGTGAGTGTGAGAGTGAGATATGCCTGCCGTATGTGTTCTCAACAATCACTATTGCTACTTGGTCATGTCTTCTCTTCCTTGTCTTCCATCTTTGACACCTACAGTTTCCTAGTT
>CM030179.1:17957826-17980326 GCA_017639675.1 Aplochiton taeniatus
GAAGCAAGTATAACATTGTGAATTCAACGAATTTTGAAATAACATTTGAATAGCATTAGTGATCCAGACTCTTGACAGATAGGAAGAAGTTAGTGGTCCCTGTTTAATGGACAAAAGGGTGACCACTACAGTATTCCACCGCACACCTTTAAGTGTGTGGGTCATTGTGTTTGTCTCAAGAGTCGGTGTGTGTGTGTGTGTGTGTGTGTGTGTGTGTGTTTGCGTGTGGGTTGTGTGTGTGTATGAGTGACAGGGTGCAACCGGGTGCATGAGATCAAAAAATGCGTAGGTCAACAAATATTGAATTCTCTCTCTCTCTCTCTCTCTCTCTCTCTCTCTCTCTCTCACACACACACACACACACACACACACACACACACACGGCAGCAGCAGCATTGTCCTTCCTGCCACAATGGCAGCTTTATATTCTTCTCACCCTGCCAATTCTCCTCACCTCCCTGGCGACTTGGGTTGACGAGGAAGAATTTATAACAACTGACAGATACACACACACACACACACACACAAACAACCCATCAGGAGACAGAGATGGGGGATGATATGTTTTGATTGTATGCTGAGGAGAAAAGGAGGTGACTTTGAGAGTTGGAGTCTCTAGTTGGCTGCTGCCATGAGCAGGATGTTGCAGCAATCACGTGTGTGTGTGTGTGTGTGTGTGTGTGTTTGTTTGAGTGATAGTCAGGTTGATGCCTGTCTAAGAATGGTACTCTGCCTTATTGTAACAGTCAACTCTTATTGGTGCAGGTCACACACAACACGTGTGTGATTGGTTTCCTTCCTTTCTAAGCTCAGGACAAAGGTGTGGACGTGTCATGATGGCTTTTCTGACACACCCTGTCACAGAAACACACACACACACACGCACACACAATAGCATTGCGTCCAGCCCAGAGTAAGTGTCAGATCTCAGTATTGTTAGCATGTCACCTTTGCACCTCTCATGTCAAACAACATTTATCATTAACAAGCCCTTACACAATGACGCGCTGAGATAATGACAGCTCTTGCTGTGTGTGTGTGTGTGTGTGGTCTGTTTTTATAACCCCCTGTCTACCTCCTCTTCTGTCGATCTTGAAGCCTTCTTTCTTTCTTTCTTTCATCATGTATTTTGCCCTCCTACTCTCCCTCTTTCTCCTTTTCTCTCTCCCCCTCTCTTTCTCCTTTTCTCTGTCCCTCCCCCCTCTCTTTCTCCTTTTCTCTCTCCCTCCCCCTCTCTTTCTCCCACTCGCTCGCCCTCTCTCCATTTCTCCCTAGCGCCTTCTCTCTCTCAGTAGTCTGAGGTTTGCAGGGAGGGGAATCAGGGAGGGAGGACTCTGTCTCTACGTCGCTAAGCCGAGTCTCTCCCAGAAACACGGCGCGGCACACGGCCAGCGTGCCGGCAGGGGGGGGGGTCCTCAGATCCCAGTTGAAAGACACGGCATTATTAGTGGCGCTAAACTTCTCCCTGGTGTTCTCCCACGGAGCAGGGGCAAAGCAGGGGGGGTGGGGGAGGGGACAGCCCCAGAGAGAAAGGCATCTTTTTCTGCTGTCCCTCTCCTCCTTCACCTCCCTCCCCCACTCCTCCCCCACTCCTTCACCACTCCTCCCTCACTCCTCCACTCCTCCTTCCCCCACTCCCCCACTCCTCCCTCGCCGTGTCCCCCTTTCCTCCCCCCCTGCGCCGCCATCACAGCACCGACTGCTGGACCCCAGTCTTCCCGTGGACACTCCCAGGCCCGGTGGCTGGAGGAGGCAGGAGCAGAGCCGTGGGGCTGAGACCAGCTCCCCCTAGTAAAGGCACTGCCATGGGAACAGGCAGCTGAACCACGCTTAAGGTGGGCTGATACTCGGCTTCAAATGGCTCTTAGAAACGCTAGCAGCAATAAGAATAATATAAAAACACTCAGTACATCGTTCATGTATGCGTACACATAGGCCAGCAAACAAATCAATCATTACAATTGAAATATATATTTCTACATCCATTTGTTTTGTTTCTGATATGAACCTCTTTAGAAATAGACATAAATAGCACGGCATATGTGCAAGAGTAAACACCGGTTGTTACAGACAGACAAAGAGATGTTCATAGACGTCCTGTCAGGAAAACTAGAGAACCGAGGACAATTCAAATGCAGTGAACATGGACCACTACCAAATAAAGTGAGGACCCAGACCAGGCCAGATTTGGATATTCAAAGCCAGGCTTTAGAGTTTTCCTTCTCACCGTACAAAGCAGCATTCAATGACCGAACAAAGGTGGAAAACAAGACAAGGTTTACAAACACCGGGAAGAACAAATGTGAAATCAATAAGGTGAATTAAATAGCCATATACACATTCAGCTGCACAGGAGCAGCGTGCTCTGAGAACCTCACCGAGCCCTCCACATGCTCCTTGTTCCCCCTGGCTAGTTTGTTATATTCAAGAGGTTCACCTGTGTCTCGTTTGAACTATTGGTTTCACCTGTGTCTCGTTTGAACTATTGGTTTCACCTGTGTCTCGTTTGAACTATTGGTTTCACCTGTCTCTCGTTTGGACTGCTGGTTTCACCTGTCTCTCGTTTGAACTATGGGTTTCACCTGTCTCTCGTTTGAACTATGGGTTTCACCTGTCTCTCGTTTGAACTATGGGTTTCACCTGTCTCTCGTTTGGACTGCTGGTTTCACCAGTATTTGTTTGCCTTTCTGGTGGCCCTTTTCCAGTCTTTGTAAATGTTACACGTCGTTGTGCCTTCTCTATCCTGTTCTTGTTCATTAAAACGCTTACTTCAAATACAATCGCTGCCTCCCAAATCGCATACTACTACTTTTTACGTCTAGTCCGTACTGCACCTGCCCTTAGAAATGACATACTGTTGTATGCAGAAAGACAATTAAGACCATTGAGTGTGTTTATGTCACACTACACGCCCGTTCATCAGATGATGTTACACTAGACACCCGTTCATCAGATGATGTCACACTACACGCCCGTTCATCAGTTGATGTCACACTAAACGCCCGTTCATCAGATGATGTCACACTACCCACCCGTTCATCAGATGATGTCACACTACACACCCGTTCATCAGATGATGTCACACTACACACCCGTTCATCAGATGATGTCACACTACACGCCCGTTCATCAGATGATGTCACACTACACGCCCGTTCATCAGATGATGTCACACTACACACCCGTTCATCAGATGATGTCACACTACACGCCCGTTCATCTGTTGATGTCACACTACACGCCCGTTCATCAGATGATGTCACACTACACACCCGTTCATCAGATGATGTCACACTACACACCCGTTCATCAGATGATGTCACACTACACACCCGTTCATCAGATGATGTCACACTACCCACCCGTTCATCAGATGATGTCACACTACACACCCGTTCATCAGATGATGTCACACTACACACCCGTTCATCAGATGATGTCACACTACACGCCCGTTCATCAGATGATGTCACACTACACGCCCGTTCATCAGATGATGTCACACTACACACCCGTTCATCAGATGATGTCACACTACACGCCCGTTCATCTGTTGATGTCACACTACACGCCCGTTCATCAGATGATGTCACACTACACACCCGTTCATCAGATGATGTCACACTACACACCCGTTCATCAGATGATGTCACACTACACACCCGTTCATCAGATGATGTCACACTACACGCCCATTCATCAGTTGATGTCACACTACACAACCGTTCATCAGTTGATGTCACACTACACGCCCGTTTATCAGATGATGTCACACTACACACCCGTTCATCAGATGATGTCACACTACACGCCCGTTCATCAGATGATGTCACACTACACGCCCGTTCATCAGATGATGTCACACTACACACCCGTTCATCAGATGATGTCACACTACACGCCCGTTCATCTGTTGATGTCACACTACACGCCCGTTCATCAGATGATGTCACACTACACACCCGTTCATCAGATGATGTCACACTACACACCCGTTCATCAGATGATGTCACACTACACACCCGTTCATCAGATGATGTCACACTACACGCCCATTCATCAGTTGATGTCACACTACACAACCGTTCATCAGTTGATGTCACACTACACGCCCGTTTATCAGATGATGTCACACTACACACCCGTTCATCAGATGATGTCACACTGCACGCCCGTTTATCAGATGATGTCACACTACACGCCCGTTCATCAGATGATGTCACACTACACGCCCGTTCATCAGATGATGTCACACTACACGCCCGTTCATCAGATGATGTCACACTACACGCCCGTTCATCAGATGATGTCACACTACACACCCGTTCATCAGATGATGTCACACTACACGCCCGTTCATCTGTTGATGTCACACTACACGCCCGTTCATCAGATGATGTCACACTACACACCCGTTCATCTGTTGATGTCACACTACACGCCCGTTCATCAGATGATGTGACACTACACACTCGTTCCTCGATCCCGACGTCCGAGATTCAGCCCCAACTTTGACTGCGACGACAGAATCGTGTCAAAATTGGGCTGAAATCCTGTAGTCTGATCCTGGCATTAGCCACGCCTGTTACAGGAACACTGCTAACACACCTTCACACAGAGCGGAGACGCTAATGTCACCACCGTGACACTTCCTTAAAGCTAACCCTGTCCTAGTGTGTGTGTGTGTGTGTGTGTGTGTGTGCATACGTCAAACCAGGGCCACAACAGCCATCATGTTTAACATGTCTGGAGTGGAGGGAACACATCCAGCTGTTCTGCTGGCCTGTCATTACCAGACACTCCTCAGGACTATGCATCTGTGTGTGTGTGTGTGTGCGTGTAGGCAGATCAAACCGAATCAGCGTAATGCAGACACAATGGGAGGTCTAAAATGCAGTGGTGAAGAAAAGTCCACTGCTTAGTGTTTTTTAACTGTTTGAATAGACACAAGTATAACGTTTTGATCTGGCTGATTCTTTTTAGTCATTCAAGAGTAATACATAGCATCACAAAATATAGGTGTTTATCAATAGAGCGCTTGCTAATTCAAAGTTAACAGGTTTCATTCAGAGATCCTTATGAGATATTCTTTATGTGTTAATACGACTATATCATTGTTAATAATAGCCCAATAAAAACTACTATTGTGACATTATAAGACGTTAATAAGCACTGAGATTTTTTTATACTTCATAACGTTTTTTTTCTTCCTTTTTATCAATTTTTAAGCAGTTAACCATGCACTTGGTAACAGTTAATTATGCTTTTTTGGAGATACCTGATCCAAATACCTGATACCTGATCCTAACAATGCTTTATTATGCACTTATTAACAGTTATCAATGCTTTAATATGCACTTATTAACCGTAATCAATGCTTTAATATGCACTTAATTATCAATGCTTTGATATGCACTTATTAACAGTTAACTATGCTTTAATATGCACTTATTAACAGTAATCAATGCTTTAATATGCACTTATTAACGGTTAACTATGCTTTTCACAGCTGTCTCTCTGGAATGAGTTAGGTTGGGATTGGCACAGCAGCATGACACAAGCTGTTTCGTCTTGCTCATTAGCGAGTCAGCTATTTGTTGTATGAAGTATTAACTAATAACTAAGATGTTTCGTCTTGCTCATTAGCCAGTCAGCTATATGTGGTATGAAGTATTAACTAATAACTAAGATGTTTCGTCTTGCTCATTAGCCAGTCAGCTATTTGTTGTATGAAGTATTAACTAATAACTACGATGTTTCGTCTTGCTCATTAGCCAGTCAGCTATTTGTGGTATGAAGTATTAACTAATAACTAAGATGTTCCGTCTTGCTCATTAGCCAGTCAGCTATTTGTTGTATGAAGTATTAACTAATAACTACGATGTTTCGTCTTGCTCATTAGCCAGTCAGCTATTTGTTGTATGAAGTATTAACTAATAACTACGATGTTTCGTCTTGCTCATTAGCGAGTCAGCTATTTGTTGTATGAAGTATTAAATAATAACTAAGATGTTTCGTCTTGCTCATTAGCCAGTCAGCTATTTGTTGTATGAAGTATTAACTAATAACTAAGATGTTTCGTCTTGCTCATTAGCCAGTCAGCTATTTGTTGTATGAAGTATTAACTAATAACTACGATGTTTCGTCTTGCGCATTAGCCAGTCAGCTATTTGTTGTATGAAGTATTAACTAATAACTAAGATGTTTCGTCTTGCTCATTAGCGAGTCAGCTATTTGTTGTATGAAGTATTAACTAATAACTACGATGTTTCGTCTTGCTCATTAGCGAGTCAGCTATTTGTTGTATGAAGTATTAACTAATAACTACGATGCCAAGCAGGAAAAATTGCTGTTTAGTGTCCAAAATAGGAATCTTCCAGAGGCCAAGAATTGCTTGGAAGTTAAACTCCATGTGAGAAGCTTGAGCAATTAATATGCACTCATTTATTATTGTTTATTTGATCAGTGTAACTTGAACCCGCAAAAGATGCACCATTTTTTTTTACCTAATTACAAAATGTTTGTAGAAGAACTTTTAAATCATTTCCATTACTGTATAACCATAATCCGAGACCGGTTTCTACAAATAATACCAACACTACAGTTTTTTCTCTCGTTTTCCTTTCAATCATAATATTATTATCCGACCCTGTTTCCAGCCAATCAGTAATTTTGTTGCTCTGGATCTGTCCATTTGTAATGTCAGAGCAGTTTAGAGAAATGTGGATGATCCGATAAGTTGCATCACTGCAACGTCTCGTCATGATGGAATATACAATTTCATGGAGCTCCACGGAATATTTTTGTCATATATATATATGCAAATGAACTTACAAATGAAATTATGATTGGGTGAATATTAATTGACCAAATCAACAGTGTTTAGGCTAGTAGATAAAAATCTGCTTTTCAAATCTAGGCTATTTATACTAACCAGTAAACTAGTTAACTCTATAATAGTAGTCTGCTTTGTAAAATGTGTTTTAGGCATGGCGATGTTCTGGTATTGAGTTTTCCGGTATATTTGCGATTGCATGCAGGCTCATCTGTATTGCACTGTCAAGGTGTTGGAGCCTTGGGTCCACATCGTTAAAAAGTAGTTTCATACATTTGCGCTTTTCAGACTAGGCCTACACATTTTCAGTATTGTACCTGTGAATTTATGCAAAATATTATTTAAAATGTAAAGGCCATGTGTTTTCCATGTATCTATCACAAAATATCTATTATTACACTTACAATAAAACAAGGTATGATGAGTGGGTTGTGGGATGTCGATTTCGATTCCTTAAGACAGCAGTGGCTACATGGAAGTAACTCTGTCAAAATTAAATATATACATTGACCCTAAAACTGCCACATTTAAACAAACTGCAATTTTTTTATTCATTTTTTATGAATAAATGTTTCAGAAATAACAACTAATCAGAAAATGATAATGTGAAAGCTGTTTGACCTACCTAGTCTGTGTCTCCTTTTTTGGGTTGGGTTTGAGAGCAGAGTTTATGTTGAGTATGTGCTGGATCATCTAAGACCATGTGAATGCATTCATCTGTGTGCGTTTGCTTTAGGCTTTTAGCACTTAGTCACTTACCATTAGTGTAAGTTATTGGTCTTGCGTTTTTACATGTGTAAGCAAACATTCTACTGTGTCTTGAGGTTTCTGTCTGTGTGTGTGTGTGTGTGTATGTGTGTTTTGAGCTGTTTGAGAGACTGCGGCAGCAGCCGCTGTCATTGTGGATTAATTGATTGCTTGTTTTGGTGGGTCGGCGTGGGACGGGCAGCCCAATGAGCTCCCTCTTAATGAGCTGAGACCAGGATGAACTGGGCTGTAATTGCTTTTTAAGATGGGTCCGCTCGCCTTGTGTTCCTGGTGGGTGGGGAGGGGGACAGGCTGCTGGAGTGGCAGGGGGCTTACCAAGGTGGGTGGGCAGGGAGGGGTTGGGGGGTGGGGTGAGGGAGGGTGCGTGTGTGTAGCTTCAGGTAGAAAAAGAGGGAGAAAGTGACTGTGGAGACAGGAAAGGAAGAAAAGAAGGAGGGATAGGAATATGGAGAAAAGGACAGAACAAAGCAGGAAGACAATGAAAGAATGGAAGAAGGATCGAAGGAAGAAAGAAAGAAAGAATAAAGGACAGAATAGGAGGAGGGAGAGACAAAGGGAGGAAGTAAATGAGGAAGGGCGGGACACAGGGAGAGAGGGATGAAGGTAGAGAGAAAGAAGCAAACAAACATGCTGATGATCAAAGCATCTCTGGAGCTCGTACTCCATCTCAGCTCATCTGTCACCTTTAATACTTAGTGTTCTCTAATGGAGTCAGAAGCATGCTGTCACAACCTCCCAGACGCTAAGGGGGCTTTTCTTTCTTTCTTTCTTTCTTTCTTTCTTTCTTTCTTTCTTTCTTTCTGTCTGTCTGTCTGTCTGTCTGTCTGTCTGTCTGTCTGTCTATGACACTGGTCACTGAGGAGGAGGTGGATGTTTGCATAGCTGCTCCTGGCTGCTGTGTGTGGGGAGGTTGAAGGTTCTCCAGACAGGGTGATGTGTGTGGGGTGGTTGAAGGTTCTCCAGACAGGGTGATGTGTGTGGGGTGGTTGAAGGTTCTCCAGACAGGGTGATGTGTGTGGGGTGGTTGAAGGTTCTCCAGACAGGGTGATGTGTGTGGGGTGGTTGAAGGTTCTCCAGACAGGGTGATGTGTGTGGGGTGGTTGAAGGTTCTCCAGACAGGGTGATGTGTGTGGGGTGGTTGAAGGTTCTCCAGACAGGGTGATGTGTGTGGGGTGGTTGAAGGTTCTCCAGACATGCTGCTGTCTCCCAGAGGACTGTCTCTGTCTCTGTCTCTGTCTCTGTCTCCCTCTTCATCACTACAGCGGTGATTGACGAGTTTCACACCCAGCCATAAACCATTTTTCAAATACACACACTTGGGGACAGAAACCTCTCAAGTGTATGTGTGTGTATGTGGGTTTTGCCCCAGGCACAGCTTCAGTTACTTGTTGTGAAATTTCCCACTAAAGAAAGTGATGATGTCAAGGTCTGTGAGGTGTATGTTGTGTGTGTGTGAAAGAGAAAGAGTTTGTGTGTGTGTGTGTGTGTGTATGAATAACAGTATTACGCGTTTACATGTGTATGTTAACATGTTTTAATTAATTTAACATGTGTAATTAATTATTTTCAGAAATAGGTTTTGATTGCTTTGTGTGTGTGTGTGTGTGTGTGTGTGTGTGTGTGTGTTTATGTTTGAGTGTTCTGTGTGTGTGAATGTACCATATACCTCAAGGATGTTCTTGCCTACAAGCTTAAGAACAGCCAGTTCATTGTCAAAGGCTGTGAGAAATGAAATCACCTTTTGACACAGCACATATGGAATGATCATCTGACCACCTGAGGGGTTTAAAGCATTAGTTCACGAAGACAAATTGTTTTATAGCTGACTAATTGTAGAAAACACAGGGCTCGTTACATTTTAGAAACATTTCTAAAATACCCTTACTTACCAATAGAAAAATATGATAACGTTTTTGCATAAAAATTGTTAGCTAACTAAATTCTACATATGTTATGTATTACAGCTTTCCATATAGTCTTAACCAGTCGATCCTTATTGTGTTATATTGTTACACTAGGGGTGTGAGTGTGAATAAGGGCCATTAATTAATCTCCTTACAAGCAGTGTGCAAAATGCAGAGATATCCTTTTTTTTCAGCATAGACCATATACATAGACCATATACATAGACATAGTATGGGCTAGCATAGACCATATACATAGACATGGTATGGGCTAGCATAGACCATATACATAGACCATATACATAGACCATATACATAGACATAGTATGGGCTAGCATAGACCATATACATAGACATGGTATGGGCTAGCATAGACCATATACATAGACCATATACATAGACATAGTATGGGCTAGCATAGACCATATACATAGACATGGTATGGGCTAGCATAGACCATATACATAGACCATATACATAGACATAGTATGGGCTAGCATAGACCATATGCATAGACATGGTATGGGCTAGCATAGACCATATACATAGACATAGTACTATAGTACATAGTATGGGCTAGCATAGACCATATACATACATAGACATAGTATTATAGTACATAGTATGGGCTAGCATAGACATATGAAGCAGGGACATCCGGAATTGATTGGAATGAGTTTATTCCATACACTATCCATGATTTATTTGTTATAAATCCACCAATAAAAACAAAGGGAAACAAAGCCCCACGCTGCACTACAGACTCGTCCCTTTTCCCGGACTTGATACGTGATTTTCCTAATATCTTCCCTCTTTACTGTCTTTATTGAGTGCCATCCGTCTGGAAGATGTCTGATGTGCTCACCCCACTTCAATGGGCCCGTGGAGCAAGGCACCTACCAGAAAAGATTCCCACCGGTTTTCACAAACATTCTCTTGCAAAGACTTTGGGAACGCCATTTCACCTTCTTTTAAACACATAACAAACAATACAACGATTACAGACAGAGCAAGGAAAGGAACGCTGCCTGGACTAAAAAAATTGAGTTAGAGTTCATTGAGTTAATTGGAGTAAATTGAGTCAATTTGAGGTGCTCTTTGGATAGGGGGAAACATTGTAGACTTCAAAAACAAAGACTCCAAAGCAATCTCTGTAAATCCATTACAATGCCTTTATTATCATGGCATGGTCATATTTAGACTATAAGAAACATTTACCAATGCCTTTATTATCATGGCATGGTCATATTTAGACTATTAGAAACATTTACCAATGCCTTTATTATCATGGCATGGTCATATTTAGACTATTAGAAACATTTACCAATGCCTTTATTATCATGGCATGGTCATATTTAGACTATAAGAAACATTTACCAATGCCTTTATTATCATGGCATGGTCATATTTAGACTATTAGAAACATTTACCAATGCCTTTATTATCATGGCATGGTCATATTTAGACTATAAGAAACATTTACCAATGCCTTTATTATCATGGCATGGTCATATTTAGACTATTAGAAACATTTACCAATGCCTTTATTATCATGGCATGGTCATATTTAGACTATAAGAAACATTTACCAATGCCTTTATTATCATGGCATGGTCATATTTAGACTATTAGAAACATTTACCAATGCCTTTATTATCATGGCATGGTCATATTTAGACCATTAAAAACATTTACCAATGCGTTTCGGGATCAAGCCTTCGTCAGGGAGCGCGACCCTATGTTTGACTTGACCCTAGTTTGATGAAGTGTCATTGGTCACTGACCTGATGCCACCGATGGCTGTACTGCGAGGCGTCTGCTGGCGGAAGGCGTTGCACCTGATGGCTATCTCACCTGTGGCTGACAGCCAGGAGAGGCTTGCTTCAGATCTCCCAGCTTTGAATTATTCTGAGGAGCCACTTCAGAGGACAGTTAGTGGAGTATATCTTATCATCCCTGTTGATCTCTTTTTATCTGGCAAGGACGTCTTCCACAGGCTGGTTGCTCCGAGGGAGTACTGGAGGAGTCTGTCAGACATGCCAGCTCTCAATAGCAGGCATATTTCTAAGATAGATTAGAGGCTAGGGATACAATCTTTTATGGTTAGATTGCTCTAAATATTTATTCCATAAAAGCTTCTTTTTTTTTCTTTTATGGAAAAAAGAAAGAAAAAAAGAAGTGAATTAGGAAGGTGAAAGAGAGAGAAAGCTCTAGATGGTAGAATAGGAAGATGAGAGAGCTCTTGGGACCGCGATGAGGACAGACATCTGAGGTTGTCATAGGCAGCATCAAAGCTCCATTCTGGGTCTTCCCTTTGTGTAGATGTGTTCGTAACCATGGCAGCAGTACGAGAGAAGGCAAGCATGTGTTTTACGTGTAACAAACGTGTGTATGTGGGCCGTTCGTTTGGTGAGGACTTGTACCTGTGTGTGCATCGGAATCCTGTGTGTGTCTGTGTGTGTGTGTGTGTGTGTTTGACCTGGACTACACACTGTTGGACTCTGGCTCTGTTTGTTCTCCATGATGAGCTGGATCACTCCCCTAGCCTGCAGCTACGCCCCGTTCTACCAACAAGGAGCTGGTGAGTCAGTGGAGCATGTCTCTGTGCTCCCCCAGTGTCCTATTAGACAGACTCAGGGTCAGCCTGTACC
Source organism: Aplochiton taeniatus (assembly GCA_017639675.1). Classification (NCBI taxonomy): domain Eukaryota; kingdom Metazoa; phylum Chordata; class Actinopteri; order Galaxiiformes; family Galaxiidae; genus Aplochiton; species Aplochiton taeniatus. The sequence continues at coordinate 17,969,985 of CM030179.1, forward strand.
CACGTCCAGCCAGGACGTTAGGCCCAGCATCTGAGCCTTGAAGGGGGAAGGAAGTCAATGAATACTGTGTGAGCCCTGAAGCAATGCGGCTGTGTGTGTGTGTAAAGGTGATACTCTCTAAGACGGCGAACGGTGTCTAGATAAAGAGATGTCTAAATGGAAAGAGAATTCTCCTCTCAGAAAGGATTGAATCACTCGGAGAAGGATTTCTGTGATCGCCCTCTATAAATACGAAGTGGAAGAGGCCAAATATGGTATGGAACATTTAGTTTGGCATAAAGCAGAGAGGAATTGGAACATTATGGAGTCACAGGTTAGAGTGAAGACAAAGATCATTACACAGGGAATAGTACCAGGTAAGAGGAACAGAGAGAAAGCATCACACACACACACACACACACGTACACACACACACACACACACACACACACACACACAAACACTCATTGTATAGACATGTGCACAGACAGTATGTTTTCCACTTGGCTTGTGGTTAGGTAACACCCTAAACACAGAAACCCACTCCTGGTCTCACAGGAAAAAACTCTTTCAGAGTAGACATGATGGATGAGTGACAGCTGCAGCCCTCCATCTCAGCGCACACCTCCTCTCCTCTCCTCTCCTCTCCTCTCCTCTCCTCTCCTCTCCTCTCCTCTCCTCTCCTCTCCTCTCCCCTCCCCTCCCCTCCCCTCCCCTCCTCTCCTCTCCTCTCCTCTCCTCTCCTCTCCTCTCCTCTCCTCTCCTCTCCTCTCCCATCAGGGTACTGAAATGTACTGATCAGTGGCATGCCAGTCCCAAGGGCCCCCTTCCTCTTATGTGCTACCCCTCCTTTTGTGATTTGCATATTGTATCCTGTTTCTGAAGCCGTCTTAATGAAGGACTTAATGAGGCTAGGCCAGTGGAGCATGTTGTGGATTAAGCCCCTGTGCTGCACCAACAATATGTTGGGTGGAGATCCATACCACTCTGGAGAGTACTCACTGCCTGCCTGGATGGCTGACCAGCTGGCTGGATGACTGGCTTATTGACTGACTGACTGACGGACTTATTGACTGACTGACTGACTGACTAGCTTATTGACGGGCTGACTGGCTAACTGACTGGCTAACTGGCTAACTGACTGACTGACTGGCTGACTGGCTGACTGACTGACTGACTGGGTTGGGGGCTGACTGGATGGATGGGTGGGTGAATATATAGATGGATAGCTGACTGACTGACTTACTGAATTACCAACTGGCTTGCTGGAGGGAGAGCTGGATTACACTTCGACTGACTGACCAACTGAATGACTGGGTGACTGATTGACTGGGTGGCTGACTCCAGGGATGGATGTGTAAACAGATGGACAGGTGAATAGATGTATATATGTGACTTACCGACTGGCTGACAGCATGGATAGCTGGATGAAACATTGACTGATTGATCAACTGACTGACTGACTGACTTACTGCCTAGTCTACTGAATGTCAATTGACTGCCAATGAGCCAGAATCTAATGAACGTTATTTCTCTTTCTCTTCCTCTCTCTCTCTCTCTCTCTCTCTCTCTCTCTCTCTCTCTCTCTCTCTCTCTCTCTCTCTCTCTCTCTCTCTCTCTCTCACTCACTCACTCACTCACTCACTCACTCACTCACACACACACACACGCACACCACGTTAAGTGATTCAGCCGTGTTTTGGAAGATGCCAGGCATCAACATCACCCAAGGCCATAATGGGCCAATATGTGTCTCATTATTGTGGTCACACAGACTCTTCACACAACGCTCTTCACAACTATGTCATCACCGTCTTTGTCACCATGGCAACTCCCCTCCAAACCCAGCCGTGACTTCGTGACACATCCTGGTCTGACATCGTCCCCAGAAGATGGGAGCAGAGGAGCAGGAGAAAAGATGACGTAGGAGGCTTTTCAGGATTTTCCCCCTGGAGCACCTTTGTCTAAGCTTGGCTTGTCAGCTCCATCCCGGACCCTGCCTGTCTGCCTGTCTGCCCTTTGGAGGCCTGCTGGCAGGGTCTTGGCCCTGGCCGGAGCTCATCTCTCTGTGGCCTGCCAGCTCCCCAGCAGGGGGTCTGGATCTCCGGGCCCAGGGGGCACATTGATGGCTAGAGTGTTCCAAAGTTCACACACTGCCTCAGACTTCCAGCAGTCTGTCTCTCTCTCTCTAACTTTTTTTTTCTTTCCTTTCCTGTCTGCGTGTGGCTTCTACTTTCTCTCTCTTTTCATCCTCTTCTGTCCCACTTGTTTCTCTGCCCGCATCTCCTCTACCTGTTCCCTCCCTGTTACTGTTTACACTCACACGCACGCACACACACAAGATCAATGTAATTGTGGCCAAACTCCCTTAATCAGCACGATGACTCGGACCAAGGGAGTCTGTACCTTTTCCCATGAGAGAGAGAGAGAGAGAGAGAGAGAGAGAGAGAGAAAGAAAGAGAGAGCTAGGACAGGGGAGAAGACTTGCCTGTGTGTCCGTGGAGCGATGAGTCACTCTATTTAGCATCCGTCTGTCTCCCTCGGAGTCCCAAACAAAGACAGATGAAGGCCTCTGTCATGGCAACCGGCTCGGTGGCAGCAACTATGGCCCAGGGCCCCTAATGACATCACCTTAAGCCCTTTGAGGCCAGGGGGCAATGGCGCCCACGCTAACTAACTAACTAACTGCTGCCTTTTCTGACCAACCAACCGACATGCTGTACAGAAACTGTCAACGGTCGACAGTAGGAGAATGCACGTTAATGAAGAGAGGGGGCAAACTCTGTTTGGAAAGGTTTAGAGAACAGCATGAGGACGGACAAAAGCCCAAAATGGCAGCCACACATTCATTGAGCAAAAGGTTTGGAGCCAAGCCAGCCAAGTGGCATTTCCGTTGGAAACAGCAGACTGATAGAGGGTCTTGGCTTGCGATGATGAGGGAGTCGACGGTAAGGGGGATTCGGTCTGAAAGGGAACGTCGGACCTCCGAGACGTCAAACGGGATTTCCCTCGTAAGGGTGGGATGTCTGGCTGTCACTGACTCACTCGCCATTGTGCTTCTGAGGTGGAGGCAGACATCCTCCCTGTTTGTTGTTTGGCTGGGAGACGTGGGACAACGATGCCATTGTTGACAGGCACGACTGACTTGTCGGTCTCAGCTAGTCCTAGCTGGATGGATAGAGTTAGACACACACACGCACACACACACACACACACACACACACACACACATATAGATATGCAGCCACAGCCACAGCTCAAACAAATACCTATGTAGAAACCGATAAGAACATATCAGGAAACATCTTAACAACCCAAACACACACACACACCACACACCACACACCACACACTTCTCCTCTCCAACATTCCCATCGGGGTTCCTCACAGCATTTCATTTAACGGCGGATGAAAGATTTGTGAGCTGGCAAACTATCCGACTGACAGTGTCTCCCTCTTCTCCTTCTCTGTCTATCTCTCCATCCCCTGTCCCTCTCTCCGCTTGCTGCCGTGGTAATGGCCACACTGGCCTACCCCGCCCATTAAAGCAGGCAGCCAGGCATTCCCACTGCTCAATGACTGGGAAGGTGTTAGATAAAGACACAGGCTGGGCACATCAGTTTGTACTGTGTGTGTGTGTGTGTGTGTGTGTGTGTGGTGTTGAGCTGGGCTATAGTCTGTACTGTGTGTGTGTGTGTGTGTGTGTGTGTGTTTGTGTTGAGCTGGGCTACGGTTGGACAGTGTGTTTAACCTGGCTGCTGAATGTATGGTCTCTGTTTGGCAGCCTTTTAAAACCAGCTCTGCTCCAAAACACTCTCTGCACTTTAGTGAGGGGTGTGTGTGTGTCTGTATATGTGTGTGTAGATGTGCGTGTGTGTGTATGTGTGTGTATGTGTGTTTGCATGTTTCAACCTGGTGACTGCAGACTTGCGCTTTGTACCTGTCAACCCGTCATCTCTGTGTGTGAGTTTATGTTTCCCATAGTGTGTGTGTGTGTGTGTGTGTGTGTAGTAAGGGCTAGCAGCACAGAGACTCCAGTGTTGGCCGTAGTATTTCCATGGCCTGTCAGTGACGAGTGGCTGAGGGAGAGGCCATTGCGCTGAGCCACCGACACTGTCATGGCTCCTACCCACCAGGTCCCACTAAGCATCAGAGCTCCATGACACACTGCTACCCTCTCCCAGCCTGGCCCGACGTCTGAGTGGGCCGGTACTAAATTGCAGTTTCAGTTTCAGGGTGGATAGTGAGACAAACCCTGGTGGGCTCCCCACCCTTTGCCACCAAACAGAAGCTCATGCATATTTAAGGACCGCTAACAATAAAGGGAAGTACTATCTATGTGTGATCAAAGTATGATCAACGCACTGTCAAAGTAACGGGTTCACCACAAATGAATATATTTATTATATTTATTCGTCTGTTAATACCAAGTACTGAATATCTGTTTCACTGCAGCCTAATGCTGAGTCATGTTTTAGGATTTTACACTCTCCGCTTCGGAGTATGGAACACTTCCCAAAGTCACACACTAAACGCAGAAAGTCAATTAAAAAAGGTCCCTCAGATTCCGGAATAATATCCCTTGAGGATTTATGACTCCTTTGTCATGATATTATGTTAATATCATAATTTGATCTACTCACTATTTCAGCATTAAAATAACTTTTCCTTTGACTCAGAAGGATTTCGAAACCAGGACCCATAGTTTACATTATCTAGTTGAGTTCATAGACAATTTCATATTTCTATTCAAAGGAGTGATCTAATGACTTCAGTTTGGGATGATCCCGACCTTACCTCTGTCTGAACAGTCTTGAACGTGCTAGATGTGTTGGTCCATAACTCATGGTAGTTTGCTCTGGTGTTTCCAATGTGCTTCCTATTCCAAGCCATTTTAGGGAACAGCAACTGTAGCTATGTAAGTGGATCAGTGAGGGTGGTAGCCATGGTTCCTATCATGTGCGTTACCACGGGTCAGCGCTGCATTGTTGACCTGTGACCCTCGTTGTAGTGAAGACTGTCGCCTCCTCCTCTGTTTGCCCTAGACCAGTATCAAGCACACGTCCTGTGGTCGCCACAGCTATTTATGGGGTAGGTGAGTGGTCTTTATCAATTGTTGAAGTGGAAGCTGTTCTCTTTCGCATATGTATTTTGCCTACACCGCCCCCCCCCCCCCCCCCCTAGGAATCGACAGCTAGTCTAACAGATTTGAAGCAAACACCTTAGTCCAACACACATACGTATATAACTTTCATAATAGTGCAGCGAGTCCAAAAGGTAAAATAACTTACTCTTAGGTTTCCTACTGCTTAGAAATGTTAGATGTCGTTTTTTTTTTTTTTTTTTTTTACTTCTTTTTAAAACCCTTGCTGAAATAACTTCTTTATCTTGCAGAAAACCAACAACAACAAAACAGTCTTTTCTTCTTCTTCAGACTTTTCTCTGGGAAAGCAAGGTGCTGCTTCCTGCACAATAAAACGACCTTGGTTTATTGTTGGCTTCTTCCCCCGCTCATCTTTACGACTGAACCATCACTGTCCTTCAATGATGACTTACCGTTAAAACACAATTACCCAGATGGGCTGAGGAAGTCAAACACACACACACACACACACAAACACATGGCCACCGATGCCTACCATGGAAACAACACGCTGCTATGAGTGGCTCTCCTCCACTTGTTGACAGAACAGCGTCTAAAGGTGAATGATGACACCATGCTTGAATGGCCAGAGAGGAAGGAATGTTTCTGTACGAGTCGGTGCATTTCCTCAGTAGACATTGTGTGATTAGGAGGCTTCCCTCTTCAACAAAATGGACTCAATAGATGGTTGTTTAACATCAAAACAGGGATGTCTTACCTTTGATGTATTCTCCTTTCTCCTTCAAAACCTAAGATGGACGTGGGGATTTGACGTGGTCGTGACCCACGTTTGACCTATCGACACCTCACTTTTGGCGAGGGACACTTGGGAGTCCTTGTCGATCATGCGTCAAGGCGTGCGTCTGCAAGATGCTTTGCTTGGAATATCTTCTATTCCCCTGAATAATGGAAGGTCGACTGTTCACCGCTGAACTGGGTCATCCCATTCACACATTAGTAAAAGTTGACAATGGATATCGATGACACTAGTATTTTATTTTGAATATCACTTTGGAATTTTGCTACATCTCTTATGCTGCTGTTGTTGTTCTAGACTGCACACTGTATTGACCATACAATATATCACTACTGTTGTAGTTTAACGTGTGCACCTTTGATACCTGTCTACCCCTCTTACCAGTGCACCTCAGATCATAACCAAGGAGGCCCATTATTTGTGAACCGGTGAAGTACCTTGTCTTTCACCTGTCATGCCAGTGGTACAGACCCGGGTCATGTAGCCTGCGTGGACCCATTCACAGCAACAGCAGCCAAAGGTCTGCTCGGGTTTGGGGCCGTGGTTTCAAACAGTAGAACAAATGGAGAGACTGCAGTGGAGGCATGGAGTAGAAGGCCCTTGGACCACAGAAAGGGGACAGACGAGATGTCTCAATCAAACCAGCAGGGGGGGAACGGATGAAGAGATCAGTGAGACAGTCCTCAGCATGTCACTGAAGAGCATGTCCCAAACCCCTTCACTGTCTCCCAAACGCATTACACACATTTACAGATACCCTTTTCTTTAGTGATAGAGCTATGTATTTTATCGCTATTTAATTGTCCTTCGAGTAGCTAAAATGAAATAGGAGTCATCACAGAAGTGTATCCATGAACGCCACAGCGACTTCCCTTGAGATCACTCATAGGATGTGGACCAGCATTGTTTCAGTGCATATTTTCTAGAGTCTGATATTGTGATTTATCTAATATTTCCAAGAACGATAATCAGCGAGCCAAAAGAGAAAGAACCTTGACTTCTTTTCAGCACAACACTTTTGACCTAGTTGAAATGAATTACCAGTATGCACAAATCCACGACTTTTAAGACCTTTTGTAACCAACAGTTCTGCCAAGCAGAGCAAATTAAGCGATACATAACTGCAATATTATCTTATCATCTGGCATTAGGTCTGCAAACAGAATATCAAGAGAATTAATTAGTGTAGTCATGAATTGATACTAATGATATCATGGCTAATGTTGGGAGATGTGTGCTATGGATGGATGGCTCTACCATGGTCCTGGGGAATAGGAGCCCCACTGTTGCACAGCTGACTGAGGATTCCAGTTTCCACAGCAAGTGAGTTAGTACATTTTATTAAAGGAATGGCCATGTAATTTTTATGAAGCTGTAAAAATCAATGAGGCACTTAGACACTGTAGAAGGGAGAGGAAATGAATCAACTCGATACAAGGCCAGGGCCATCTTTGGTCTTAGGTATTTTAAGGAGTGGAATCTTCAAATGTTTCACATATTTCGGTGTTATGAAGAAAACATTGTGTCCCTGTCACTGTTTGAGTTTTTATCTCACATTAGGCTCGGTAACATCAAACAACTACATCGGAGTACAGACAAACAATCAGAGAGTGGACAATCTGAAAATAGGGAAACACACTGTTAGTTCGTTTATTTTCAAGAAGTGCTGTCAGTGCATCATTGATTGAACTTGATTGATTACCGTTCCGAACGCTAGGTTTTTGACTGTTTTTTATTTATTTGGGGGGCGAACTGATGTCAGGTCGCGCTGGGCTTCTTTACATGGTCTTCTACATCTTCGCAAGAACTGGGAGTTGCCCCTGGGCTTCAGTGAAGTTGGCCAATCAGAAGAAAGTGGGCTTTTAGGGAGGGGGGCCTTAAAGAGACAGGAGCTAAAACGGCTAGTTTCAGACATGGATAAAATGATGTGCTACGTGAATGGACAGTATGAGATTTTTTTGAACTGTGAATCATGAAAAACTACTCTAGTGCAGTCTAAAACAAGAATAAAACAAAAAGTAGTGAAAATGAGCATAATAGGTCCCCTTTAATATTAATCAATGATATCATTCCATAGGTGTCTGTGTTCCCATTTTACAGTAGAACATGTCTAAAGTATTGGGCCACTCTAAATCTCTCTTCTAAATGTCTAAGACCCAATTAACAAGCTGATGTTACGATAACACCGTGCCAAATTGTTAATTCCATTACAGCAAGTTTCTCCAAGTCTAATGGCTACGGCATTTACAGGGATGGCTAACTTTACTTTTGAGCTTCCAAACCGTGACGCTAGACAGTTGGACTTTATTAGACAGGTACATACACCAATTAGATTCAGTTTCCTCTCTCCCCTCCTCTAGAAGATGCGACCCAACCTGTTTCCATAAGTTGCATAGTTAAAGGAGAGAGTAGTCTCTTTCATTTGTTTGCATGGCTAAGCATAACAGATGGTGATGCAATCTTACAGGCAGCGCTTTGCGATGGATATTGCCGATATGCTTCATTGAAAGGAAGAATGCCTGTCAACCAGTCCTATCAAATGAACAGAACCAAACAAAAAAACAATTACTGCATGGGTTTAGATATCACCTCCAAATCAAAGCCTGCCAGGATAATTTGTCTCATAGAAGTGTGATGGCCACATGTACAGTGGAAGGAGATTGAATGAGGAAACAGGAGTGTGCCGCTGTATTCATGAGAGTACTATAGTTTAAAAGAGGATTATTATGGTGCACCATCCCCATGGCAACTCCAGATTGAAGTCAGGGTGGTCAGTCTGTTGAAACAATTGATTTGTAATGCAGCTGGAAATACTGAAGGCTGGACTAATAAGTGTGGACGGTCTGAGATTGGAATGGACAAGCTTGCCGTCATATACTTAAACTGTTAAAAATAACAAGACAGATTGAAACCTAGTGCAAATATTGAGTTATCTACCCTTCATCATATCATCAAGTCAAACTTGGTTTTGAAAATAATGTTTACAGATGAAATTATTACTATTATAATTTTTTTTAATTATTGATGTTGTTTTCATATTACATTATCACTATTTCACAGGTATTAGAATGTGTAGCACACACCCTAAACAATGATAAATCTACATTCAATGTGATTTTTTTTCAGATCTGTGGATTAGGCCTAATATGTCTGAGGACAGACCCATCAGCCTGTAGCTTGAGCCAGTGTACAGCTAGGTCTAATACCATTTGGTACAGTGTGTGATATTTCTATTGGCTAATACCATTTGGTACAGTGTGTGATATTTCCATTGGCTAATACCATGTGGTACAGTGTGTGATATTTCCATTGGCTAATACCATTTGGTACAGTGTGTGATATTTCCATTGGCTAATACCATTTGGTACAGTGTGTGATATTTCCATTGGCTAATACCATTTGGTACAGTGTGTGATATTTCCATTGGCTAATACCATTTGGTACAGTGTGTGATATTTCCATTGGCTAATACCATTTGGTACAGTGTGTGATATTTCCATTGGCTCATGTCCCCTGAGCAGAATGTGAGCATGTGGTGAATATGAACTCTGCTTACTGAGAGACCAGGGAGTGATGCTGCTCCCTTTCCTCCCATCAGCCCGGATGGCTGTGTGTGTGTGTGTGTGTGTGTGTGTGTGTGTGTGTGTGTGTGTGTGTGTGTGTGTGTGAGAGAGAGAGAGAGAGAGAGAGTGTGTGAGAGTGCTAAATAAATGCTAGGCCTTTGCTAGTCTGGTCCTTTGTACCTGCCATTTCACATTGCGAGCATGTGCCAGTATGTGTGTGCATGGGAGGGTCCTCTGTGCCATTGCTTCTAGCTACATACAGTAGAGAGAGGAGTAGAGATTTTCTATTCATCTCCTGTCCCCTCTCTCTGAGGTCTACACTGAGGAAAAAGTCATGTTCATGTTTCAAAGGAAGCCTACAACTGACGATGACACTGAGCCCAAATTATTTATGTCTGCCAGTGCTAGAGGGGGGGGGAGAGAGAGAGAGAGAGAGAGAGAGAGAGAGAGAGAGAGAGAGAGAGAGAGAGAGAGAGAGAGAGAGAGAGAGAGAGAGAGATGCTTTGCTTAGATGTTAGGGCCCTTGTGTTAGTGCATTAGCAAGCAGAGCGCAGGAAAGAGAGGTCTCCTTCCTCAAAGTGTCAAACCAAACAGCTTGTTGGTGCTGGTAAGCCCCATTGTCTGAACAGTCCAGATGCTAGACAGGCACTCTGCTCACTGGCAACTGTTTACAGCAGACACCTCCTAAACATGGGGACTGGGCAGAATACCAACTCTCTCTTTCCCTCTCTCTGTTTGCACCTTTCCTCACTCCTGGTTCTTCCTCCCACTTCTGAACTGCCAGTGTAAAGCGTCAGTAAATGTCGGTGATACATACATGAGTGCACCCTGTTGGGACTTGGTCAACGTTGGTGCACAGTTTGGAAGGGAACGGCCCTGATTTGTCTCTCGTACGTGGTG
>CM030179.1:17985326-17990326 GCA_017639675.1 Aplochiton taeniatus
ACACCTCATAAACTTAGGATGTTGTTGAGTGATGTTTGCCGCTGGTAATCTGTGCTGTTTTATTATGTCCTTACTGCTGTTTATGTTAGTTAGTTTGTTTGTTTGTTTCTGCCTGACTGCCTTTTGGCTGGGTTTTTAATGGACCTATCTGGTAAATAAAGGACATCCAAATAAAAAAACTCACCGGTGTTGTTACCGTAAGCAGTGAACCATTTTAAATTCAGAGCATGATTCTGTGTTGGCCCCCCCCTGAGCTGTATCACACCAGGCCTGGTGAGAGTGGCGGTTTGAATCCAAGGTAAACTGGTGAACCTGGTCATGATGCCCAAAGGTACCATAGAGACAGCATCTTTGTTCAACTCAGCACCCACCTTCATAAGAACGGTTCTATTGGCTGACAACCCACCATCATCAGTATGAAGGGATTTGATTGGTTGGATGTCGTCATGGTAGTTCTCTTCTCTATTGGTTTTGGAGTGGCTAATATTGTTTCCATTCCACTGCATGCCATTGATGATATGGACTCCAATGTGCGGTATTCCCTATGACAATGATTATGGTGGGCTGTGATGTCGTCCTTAAAGCCATGTTCTTGTTTGCCGGGCGGTAGACCATGGATCTGGATCTGGATGGACCATGGAGAGTTCACACTCGATGGGTCAGTGGACCCATGCAGCTTGTGGGGTTTGAAGCCCGGTCACAGGCCAGTGATTCTTGCTGCAACAACGTGGGTGCCATCGTCCCCTCCAACGCTCTGTTTGCGAAAACGCCAAACCCGTCTTCCCCTCACAACCGCTATTTCATTATCATATATCACAGTGCGGTATATATCATAGCCATGCGACCAAAACGCCATCGCTCACATGCATCACTCATATATCCTCGCCGAGTTAGCTGGGGAGTCAGATCGATTGATTACAATTAGCGCCTGAAGTATGGTTCAGCAATCAGTCTTTCCCCTGAGCTCCCTCCTCCTCCACATCAGGCCTGATCAATAGCCTCCGGAGAAATGGAAGGCAGCCCGCTTTAGGGCCAGCCCTGCTGGGGAAGGGGGAAAAGCACGGACTGGGCCCTCTAGTTGGGGTGGCCTGCTGTGCTTAGCACTGGTGAAAGAGTATGGCTGTGTGTGTGTGTGTGCGCGTGCGAGAGAGAGAGAGAGAGAGAGAGAGAGAGAGAGAGAGAGAGAGAGAGAGAGAGAGAGAGAGAGAGAGAGAGAGAGAGAGAGAGAGAGAGAGAGAGAGAGAGAGAGAGAGAGAGGAGTTGTCAAAGATGTAAGGCTGCCATATTGAATATCTGTACCCCATAGAGTGATCTCAGGCAGGCCTCTTTTTGCTTTTTGCCGCTGCCTGTGTCAACCAGGAAATGATGATGTGCAGGAACTCAGTGGTGTGTGAACGGCCTTTTCAGTCAGTGTGGACGGGGGGGGATGTGTGTGTGTTTCTGTGTGTGTGTCTGTGTGTCGATGTACTTGTGTGTGTGTGTTTCTGTGTGTGTGTCTGTGTGTCGATGTACTTGTGTGTGTGTGTTTCTGTGTGTGTGTCTGTGTGTCCATGTACTTGTGTGTGTGTGTTTCTGTGTGTGTGTCTGTGTGTCCATGTACTCGTGTGTGTGTGTCTGTGTGTCGATGTACTTGTGTGTGTGTGTTTCTGTGTGTGTGTCTGTGTGTCGATGTACTTGTGTGTGTGTGTGTTTCTGTGTGTGTGTCTGTGTGTCGATGTACTTGTGTGTGTGTGTTTCTGTGTGTGTGTCTGTGTGTCGATGTACTTGTGTGTGTGTGTTTCTGTGTGTGTGTCTGTGTGCGTCTCTGCCTCTTTGAACTTAAGGAGCCAAACCTATTCCTAGAGGAATCAACAACTCCCATTATGGCCTTCAATCAACCCGCCCCCCACACCCAAACACACACACACACACACACACACAAACAGACACACAGACACGCACATACATACACAAACACACCTACATGCAAACACACACACAGACACCCACACACACACACACACACACACACACACACACATACACAAACACACACACACACACACACACACACACAGGGATGAAGGGCTGCAAGGTGGAGAGTATCAAAGAGATGGATGGCTTTAGTGTTGGTGTGTCTAGGGGATGAAACCATCACCCTCTACTTTGTTCAACAGCCACCTCAAACGTGTCCACCTAAAGGCAGGGCCTGGACCCTCTTGACCCAATGGTGGACTTCATTAGTTACTATGAAGGCCTGACAGTCAATATAGATGTAGGTCGTAGCAGTGCAAAGATGTGCTGCAGCGACAGACATTATGTCACACAAACTGTGATCGAATCACTCTTGCCTCTGTGATTAAATATGCTGATTAATTAAATAAAAACATGGAAAACTAGTTCACCGTAACTGCAGATTCATTTTTGTTTTGCCTTCGGCAAATTCTAATAGAATGTTTAAGAAAATTGGAAAAAGTATTTGCAGCCTGATAAAAGCTTCTGATATGAGATACTTTTTTTGTGATCGATAAACAAAGTCCAATTCAGTGTAATGCTTCATCCACATAATAAGTGTGGTTTGTGACATCCTATCCTTGTAAAGACAACATGGCTTAAGTGTTATTGGCCTAGATTTTATAGAAACCACACTGCCTCGCTCGTATTGGCTGTTCCGTACCAACGCCTCTATCTTGATTGGGTGGAGGCCAAAGTCATGCAGGAGACCCAGGTGGACCCCAGACTAGCAATGTGGTGTGTCCTGGCCTTTAATCACACTCACATCTCGCACTTCTATTTTTGTAAAATGCTGATGAGGGTTTTTTACCATGCATAACTGATATCAGCAATAGAAGAGCTGATTAGTCAAAAATTTGTATTTCAAATAATTTCATCATAAGTGATGCAATATCTCTTCTTTGAAAATGTGCTGTATGTTTTCTAGGTGTATAAATGTGTGGTTGGGTGTCTATGTGTGTGTGCGTGTGTGTGTGTGTGTGTGTGTGTGTGTGTTTGATTTACAGTAATGTGCAGCGCTGTTGCGCTTGCTGGCAAATCCTGGCAGGTATGAATCTTTCATTCATCATCCGACACAGATACAAGAGAAGATGAAATGGAGGCCTGTGTGTGTGTGTGTGTGTGTGTGTGTGTGTGTGTGTGTGTGTGTGTGTGTGTGTGTGTGTGGGTGTGACCATGTTAAGATACGATCTCAGAACCATCAAAGTTATGTAGCCAGAGAGTTAAAATTGCTTTAGAGGAGAAGCTGCAGTACCTAGCTCTCTGGCTGTCCAGTGTCTGTGTGTCTGGTTTATTGGAATGGGTTATAGTACTGTGTTTCTGCTGTCCAGTGTCTGTGTGTCTGGTATATTGGAATGGGTGGTAGTACTGTGTGTCTGGTCTATTGGAATGGGTGGTAGTACTGTGTGTCTGGTCTATTGGAATAGGTGGTAGTACTGTGTGTCTGGTCTATTGGAATAGGTGGTAGTACTGTGTGTCTGGTCTATTGGAATAGGTGGTAGTACTGTGTCTCTGCTGTCCAGTGTCTGTGTGTCTGGTCTATTGGAATGGGTCATAGTACTGTGTCTCTGCTGTCCAGTGTCTGTGTGTCTGGTCTATTGGAATAGGTGGTAGTACTGTGTCTCTGTTTGTCCAGTATGTGTGTGTCTGGTCTATTGGAATGGGTGGTAGTACTGTGTCTCTGTTTGTCCAGTGTGTGTGTGTCTGGTCTATTGGAATGGGTGGTAGTACAGAGGTTGGCCATTGGATGGTAACGGTCTCCAGCTCCATACGGTCTCCATAGATTCATTGGAGTGGGAAGGCATGGCAGATTCTTTTACAACCCCCGTTTGATATGAAACTGTAAAAGATGCCATCTCGGCTTTATTAGCTAATGCCATTTGGAAAAACCTTTCCGCACCAAGATTTCCCTGAGGAAAAGGAAACGAATGGCCGCTCTGCTAAAATACATGGAAATATATATTTTTTTCCATCTCCTTGTCCGCTCCAGAGATGAATGTATTTGAGAACCATTAATCGCTGTGCAGGCAAGTGATATTAAATTCTGTCGCTACCGATGACTGCTTTTCCCTTCAAAACCTAAATCTGCCTCTCGGGCAAAAGCTGCATTTCATTTCCCTCTGTCTGGGTGCAGGCCCTCTCCAGTGCTCTCACAGCGGCAGTTGGCATTGCCAGAGACAGCTACTGCAATTAGATATATGGACAGAGCCTGTGTTGGAGATGGAGAGCATACGCTGGCCTAATCAATACCATTAGTTATAGCCATGTTTCACAGTGGGGAAGGAGACACAGCTCTGTGACAGACTGAACACAGACTGAACACAGCTCTATGACAGACTGAACACAGGCTGAACACAGCTCTGTGACAGAGTGAACACAGACTGAACACAGCTCTATGACAGACTGAACACAGACTGAACACAGCTCTGTGACAGACTGAACACAGACTGAACACAGCTCTATGACAGACTGAACACAGACTGAACACAGCTCTGTGACAGACTGGACACAGCTCTATGACAGACTGGACACAGCTCTGTGACAGACTGGACACAGCTCTGTGACAGACTGAACACAGCTCTATGACAGACTGAACACAACTCGATGACAGACTGGACACAGCTCTATGACAGACTGAACACAGCTCTATGACAGACTGGGCACAGCTCTGTGACAGACTGAACACAGACTGAACACTGCTCTATGACAGACTGAACACAGCTCTATGACAGACTGAACACAGCTCTGTGACAGACTGGACACAGCTCTATGACAGGCTGGACACAGCTCTGTGACAGACTGGACACAGCTCTGTGACAGACTGAACACAGCTCTATGACATACTGAACTCAGCTCTATGACAGACTGGACACAGCTCTGTGACAGACTGAACACAGACTGAACACAGCTCTATGACAGACTGAACACAGCTCTATGACAGACTGAACACAGCTCTGTGACAGACTGGACACAGCTCTATGACAGACTGAACACAGGCTGAACACAGC